>JAPYYX010000769.1:0-40210 GCA_030522605.1 Cremastinae sp. B BG-2022a
GCGGAGGAGAGGTAGTGTACCGCTAAGGCACACCACCTTTCGAGGAGACAAACGCACCGTGCAATTAGGGATTCCCCATAATCCCTTTTCTCAAAAATGTAAAAACTACGGCGGGTATGAACGCCGCGAGACCCCGTCATAAACGACTCAGTCTCGCGGACGTTCGGGTGTTAGCACCCCAAAAAAAAGAAAGAAAATTTTATTATTTTCTACATGCTACAAAATACTTGAGCGTAAAGAAATACAAGTAAATATATAAAAAAAAGAAGGAACAACCAACGGAATTCCCCACAGAATACGCTCGCTGTCCATTGCTAATTTTTCCCTTTGAAACCCAAAAATACAAAAAAAGTCTATTGAATGAAGATTAAAGTATGAATACTCGAAAGGAAATTTTTATAGTACTCAACGAGGAACGGAGAACAAAAACAGAAAGTCGCGTCGCAACACAACGTGTGATGAGATATAACGTATGAATAGAATTTTTGTTACACCTTGAAGAATGCGGATGGATATAGATAGAAGTTCAGTATGAGATAATTAAATTTCGTCACCAGTGATAAGAAATATAAAATATTGCGAATTGAGAGAGGAAATGTCAACAAAAAAATTTCGAACGTGTAAATTCTCATGCAAATTCAGAGCTCCAAAAAAATTGCATGCATGAGGACGCAATAACAAAAATATGTTCATCCGCCTATCGCATTCGTACGCGCCTGATAAAAATTATATGGTTCATTGAAAAAAAAGCTTTTACGTAAAAGTGATAATCCGATCCGGGATAAAGAAATCTCATTTTTTACTTTGGAATCGTAGCAGCGGCGATACGGGAAAATCGTCATCGTGAATAATCCAGCGTCATTAAACGCGCCTCGCAATATGAGGACTCGGTGATATTGGCAAGTTTAATGAGCAGGAAACCGTTCATTATAGACGCGGGCGACAGGTTTATCGAATTTACGTTAACGGAACGCATCGCCGAGAATTTCATTCGGTTTCGCGTATACGCGCGCGTGTCCCCGGCGTACGATTGTCCCCCGTCCGGCGTGCACTTCGTCCGCGCTCGATTTTCGAGCCCTTCCTCATTTTCCACGATTACGCGCCGATTCGACAATCCACCTTTCGCGATAACGCACGAACTCGGCGTATCCAGCGTACACACGATTCATCCAAAATCCAAACCACACACAACGTTCGATGTGTGCACGCAGACTTTGTATTATTAATACCGATGATAAATAAGCCAGAAAACCATCAAATTCTTTTTGCTGAATAACGAAACGGAATAACACATTTTTTCTCGCCTCAAAATATGCACGCATGAATATTTATTTTTTACCGAAATAGTTTCGTCATCGACGCGAATCGATTTTACGAGAAAATAAAAAAGAAACGAGAAAGAAAAAATAATGCACTAAAAAATGTGCGTTCGTGTATTGAGACGATTGTATACGTATATATTGGAAAAATAAAAGCGCGATTTTTGCGGTGCATGAACGTAAAAAGGGCATTAAAATTTGTGAACCAAATCCGCAAGGGTAAAAAGTTTCCCCGCGACGTCGATTCCACGTGGAAAGTCTCATATGCTTCGCGCGTTTATGCAAATATTGTACACGCAATTCTATATATTGTATGCTATGGATATAGATATAGGCGCGTTTTTATAAAATATTAAACGGTTGCAAGGACTGGCCGATGTTTTCAACGAAAGTCGTGAAAGTCCAGTGTTGTTACGCGGCTGCATATTTATAAGCGCGATTGTATGAGAGTCTAGTCAGTGCGGAAACTCGGAGAAATAAAATTCGACGAAACGTTGCACTCTCGGTTCGAAATTCGATCGACAGATCCGATTTTTTTATCCTGCTCACTGCGGAATTATAGTCGAACTTTCGGCGGAAAAAATTTAGAAATTCGTCGTAACGAGGTCGCCGAACCGATTTTTTGCTCTCATTCACGGTCGCCCCTCTTGTATGCAAATAATAAAGGACGATTCGCGCGGTGAAAATAATCGTATTTTATACAGACAATAACTGTGCTCGCGCCGATCAAACTGTCATTCCAAGGAGAAAGTTGATTTTCTCGTCTACATTGTGTCTGCTTTTATATTTAGACTAGATTTTTTTAAATTATATATCTGTGTGACGGATCTCCTATCTAAATTCCATATCCTACAATAACTACAATAATTTTAAAAACCATTTCATGAATAAAATTTTTTTCAAATAATTTCCATTTAAAATAAATAAATAAAAAGTATTTTTATAGTTTAAAACAAATTTTTTAAAATAATTTCAATTAAAAATCGTGACAATTGTATACATCGTCGTAAATTTAAAATGACGTTCGACAAGGTGAAGAAAAGCAATTGTAATAGACGATTAACGTGAAGTAGTCGATACGATATCGAGCAAGGTCGTCGTCGTCGATGGCTGTGAATATATTGATAGCAGCATCGCCACATGCATCAGTAATGCACAGGTCGATGGGTGAATTCCAATCGCAACGTTACAGCGTACGGTCTACTCTATGTGCTGGATAACGCGTGCTTGATTTGCCGCATTACCGCGGTGGTGAAATTTGAACGACGAGCAAGAGCGCATTGCGGAGTTATATAGGATATCAAGTAGCATCGCGGCCACCGGAGAGCACTTCGGGATTCCTATCGTGTCTATCAATATCCTCAAATGCAAGCAACACACAGTGAAAGTGAGAGCGACTGGTCGCGCGATTTAAACCCAAACCGCGCATGTACATGACATATACGTGTATACTTTCAATTGTACACAGAGAAAAATAATATTCTACTTTCGATTTAATCAATGAAATCTATCATTGGAAAAGACATTTTTTTTTGAAAAATATTAGATTAAATTTATCATGAAAGATTCAAAAATTTATAATGAAATTAAATTCTAAAAGCACGGTAAGATAGTTCTGCATGATAAATTGAGGCGATGGAATGTGTCGAGCTTTTTTCTGGAGTGTATTAAGTATCGTATATATCCTCTTCTTATTTTATCTCTCAGTTATAATTAGTTTGAGTTTTTATTCTTTTTTAAGCTGTCCAGAGTAACAAGCCTCTGTACTTTAGTTACATAAAATTTTAAGCATCTTTAAAAGATTTAACGGTCTGGACGTACCTGATAAGATTTAAAAGAGATCTCTCCATCTCGCTGAGTTGATCCTGATCCGGAGACGAAGTCAGCTCGCAGATCAGTTTCGGAAGGCATGCATTTTTTATCGTCGCCATTATTTTAGCTTTTCTCATTGCTTCTGAAACAATGTACCATTGAATAATAAAATAGTAAATAAATTGTTATAACAAAGTGAAATAATCTCTGGAGATTTTTTTCTGTGACGAAAGAGCAATAAAAAATGGGCGAGCACGATTTTATTTAAAAAATAAAAATAAATAGGCAAAAATTAAACAATATGTTCGCTTACCACGCGCATCATAGGGCTCAATTTGAGCACCTGTCGTTATAATCTTACCATTATTATCTTCATTCTCTATTTCTTCATTCCCCAGTCCCGTACTGTAAACCGCAGTAGCCTTCGGTAGAGCTTCGGAGCCCTCTCGAATCGAAGACTGCTCTCCGGAGGTTTGAACTGTCCTTTCCCCACCAAAAATGCTCCCTATCAACGTGCTATAATCCCCAGCAAAGACGAGGAACATCCCGACAAAAATAACGAGTCGTATCGTTCCCGTGTCGACGACCATTTTTTAAATTTAATTTTCAAGTTTATTTCAATTTTAAATATGTATTATTATATCCAATGCAAAAATAATTATCCTTCTGTTCAACTCAACATTTTTCACTTTTTTATTTACAGGTATAACAGTGAATTAAAGCTTCGGGTTGGAATTTATTTTTTGAAATGAAAAATATTCCACGAGGCTGGTAAACACACTCGTAACTCTCTTCTTGCTCGAGAACTCGAATTTTCGATCCGAAAAATCCACCGAGCACAGTACTACTCTCGTCTCTTACTCTCACTTTCCTCTCCTTTTTTATTTCCTTATTTTTCGCGAAATATTCCTTGAGACGGGAAAGTTCGATCCAGTTTTTCAACTCGATCGAGCGTCACTGCTGATAAAACTTAAACCGATCACTGACGTTTCACCGATCACAGACATTCCACGGCGCAATTGGACTCGTCAAGATTCACACTCTCGATTTCCGTTTGAGCTTCTCTTCATCCACATCCAAGATTAGAAACTCGATGAACGCGATAAAATTTATAATTTTGTTTATAAAGTTTGATGCACAGAAATAGGTTAAAATAGAGGAAATAATAATTATTTTTTGAAACGGAAAAACTTTGAAGTTCCGAATGGAGCGATGTGCGTTACCGTCTTCGAGTCGCGGAATGACTGCGAATGATTCGAAGCGCGAGCCGTTCTCTCGCGCTACTGCTCTCGCCATCGCGCTACCCAGTGAAAGTCTCGATCGTCTGCATGGCTCGATCGACGAGAAGTACTGCAGTGACTACCGAGCGATCGTCTAGCCATCCGCACGATCGAAGAGTTATCAAATTTCTGGATCTTTCGATCATTCGAAATAAACAACGACATTTAAACGATCTTTTTTTTCGTTTGTTATTTAATAACACACATTTATGGAATATTCGTATTTTTTAAATTCACGTATAGAGTATGCTTGTTATTATAATTTAATAACGTGAAACAAAGGAGGGAGATTGTGAGCACATAAAAATATTGCATGAAAGAAAACAAAACATTGTCTGGAAAAGGTGAAAGTGTTTAACGCGTCGTTTAGCACAGAGGACGTTCACATCATGGAAAGGTTTATAAATACAAACACATCCATCATTTCACTCAAACATTTATACTTGTATTTTTCCTCACATCCGATCTGCATACATATAAAATACGTAACTCTCGCATTCAGAGTAAAATGGAATCAAGTTTATTTGTAATAAGCACGAAATCATTTTTATTTATTTATTATTTTATTTTTGGTAAAAAATTTATTCCTCTTTACGCGATACAGTGACTTAGAATGTCTATGCTTTTAAGTAAATCGCATTCGGAGTAAAATGGAATCATTCGGAGAAAATGGAAATGGAAATTTGTTTCTAAGCACGAAATCATTTTTATTTATTTATTAATTTATTTTTGGTTAAAAATTTATTATTTTTTACGAGATACAGTGATACTTAGAATATGTACGGTTTTAAGTAAATTTGTTTCGTTTTAAAGATCAAAGGCGTAACTCGTGATCCAGTTCGCCTTGAAATTTGAAAGAGCTCGGTACAAGGTCGAAGCAAACTTGTATTCCGATCTTAAATGGAACGAAAATTCATACGAGCCCGTAGACCAATGAGAGTTCGAGAATCTGTTCGTTGTTTTGCCGACTCCGAATAACAATTTTTAAACGACGTGTTCCGCTGGAGAAAAAATCCCCATTGTCACCAGATTCTTACGCAAGCTTGTCCGCGGAAAAGGTGAAAAAAAATTATGTACGTCATCGTCACGGGAAACATTGTGAATAAATTTTGAATCACAGTCCCACGACAAGCGCGCTCGTCATTTGAATTCCATTCCAAATTCCAACCTATTACGATTCGTGAATTGTAATGGGTTGAATGAAAAATTCTCTTTCCACGAACTGGCCTATTTTTTGCTAATTCGCCGTTAAATCTATATGTAATATACAAGTAACATTTACTGGGAAGTAAGATTGTAGAATTTTAAAATCACCAAATGCAATGCATATAAATTCATATTATAATAAATGAAAAAATATGTAATCATATTAGAAATTAGTGAATTAGTGAAATTGATAGAATTGCGTGAGAGCGCCGGTGAACCGATGAATAAAGCGAAGCGGAAAGATGACCAAATACATATACCAAAAAACTGAGTAAATCTTGAAAATACAAAACATTTATAAACGAGGTATATACGATTGAAAATATTTATTCTCAAAATTTAGATTATTTCATGATTTATTGGTCAAAATGAACCGATCCGGAATAATTTTGATAAAGTTCGTCGAAGATTTGAACGGTTGAAAAAACGTATTGAGACTCGTCGCCGACGCGTTTCTCGATAATGAATTTCGTCTCGAGCGTATTTTCGAGCGACAACGATTTTCGTCATGCTCATTCCTAAATTTATATCGTGAAAAGGAGAGTCTGCTGTGGGAACGAGCCATACGGCGGGAATCGTTCGATGAAGATTCTGCGGAGCCGCGATTACTCGAGTCGGATTTTCGGCGATGAAGTCGTCTCGAATTATCGCTGACCTGGTGGTCTCGTGACAAAGATACCGTACTTCCGTGGCGGCGGCTCAGGCGGCAACGTTGGTGGAAATGACGGCTCGAGGATCTTTAAGCAAAAATTTTTTTAATTATTATTATCAATTTTTTTTCTTCCGCCTCTTATTTTTTAATTTTTAAAGTTAAATAAATAAATAAAAAAATATTCGTAAATAAAATATGATTGGTCCAGAAACCTTGAGATTCTCGAGCGAGTTCGGGACAATCTCCGTCCCTTCCGGTCCTCGACAAATTCCTTCGCCACGTTCTCGAGACTTTTCCCCGCGCTTACACTGTAAAGCATCTACGATTTAACAACGAATACCCAGCGATTAATCGACTATTGTCAGACAAGCAACGCGATCGGAAATTCTCCACGATTTTTCCTTTACCTTGTCCAGAATCTTCTCAAGTTCCGTCATCTTGTTACCGGTTGCGACGAGTTCGCTGCTGAGCCTCTTCATCTATTAAAATAATTCAATATTCATTTAATTATTACACTTTACATTTAATTTTTTAATTTTTCCATACACAGAAATGGTAGATTTTTACGGATTTTTTTATAATTTACTTCGTTGTCAAGATGCTTCGCTGTCACTTTTTGAGCGCCTTTCTACAAAATGTCATTCACCAAAGTTAATCATATTTTTCAATGTTCCGGAAGTATATAAATTTATCGATTATATTGATTCTTTTATTTATTTATTTATTCAGTCTCACAGCTTTTACAACGATGTCCTCGTATTCCGCCCGCTTGTCCTTCAATGCCATAACGTCATCGAGTTTCTGCATAATTTATGTCTCATCAATTTCAATTAAAGATACAAAAATTCTCGCTATTATTTTTTGCACGTTCTTCCTTACCGTTTTGTTACCGACGACTGTTTTCATTAACTTTTTATTCGCTTTCTCAATTCTTTTTATAGCCTGAAAAAGTGAAAGATTTTCAAACAATTGTTTGACATTTAATTTTTCTTCAACTTCGATATAATTAAATTTTTAGTCACCTTATTAGCATACCAGAGTGCAACGTAAAATACCAAATACATGAAAATACAGACGTAAACATTGTCCAATACATATTCTCGTATAAAGGACTGGAAATGATAATGACAATAAAAATTCATTGAATGTAAATAACACGTGAATTTAATGTATCAGTTTATTACCTGACGGTCATAAATGTCCATGTGCTTGAGGAATGGATAATCTTTGACTATTCTTGCGAAAAAGGTCTGCTTGGAAAAAAACATTTCGAGAAAATATCATGGAGCATGTTAAATGATGATGAACGACTTTCTAAAATTCTTTTTCTCCATTCATCAGATGAAAAAAATATATATAAAAAACTCAGAATCTGCGTAAATAACCCATAAATGCGATAAAAAGACTAACCAAAATTTATCCGAGAATCTCGGGAGAAACGAATTTAAACGAATGAAAGGTGAAAACTGGCTTTCCTTTGTTGGTGAACTTCAAGTCGACGACGGTGCAGGAATGTCAGTGTCAAAAAAATATTTCGCGATTTTGTTTTTGAATACAAGTTTCATGATTTTTTTTTTTTTGAAAATTCGTCATACAATTTGTTTGCCCCTTAAATATGTCTGCGAACTTGTTAACATATTTGTTTTTCTATTTATTTTCGTTCGCATAAAGTAAAGAAGAAAAAAAACTTGTAAGGAATTGCAATTGAGATCACGTCGTAATGTTCGTCCCGATGGTATCGGGGTGCCACGAGAGGCGTTAGAGGCGCAGAAAATATCATCGCGGGGTCTGAATTGGAATCGGAAGCGCATAGCCCGTTCGCTCGGTAGAGCGGCTCACGGCTCGTTGAGCCTTAAACTGTCTTTGTCTTCCTTTATTATCAAGAATCCTCTCGCGAGATTAATCGCGAGCGAGAAAAAAGAACAAAGAGAATCTTAATGCCCTTTCCGTTGCCAAATCGGCTGGCAATGTTACACGTAAGCATTTTTTCTCCGCAACAAACGATTTTACTTTACTGTGTCTACAACACGGATCTGAGAGTTTTTCTCGAGAGTTCCGGACGACGGAGAACGTTCTAACCACTATTTTTTATCTTTATTCCTCACGCGAATTTTTTATCTTTTTTTTTCGTTTTCTTGTAAAATGTCGTCTCGAGTCAGATTTCCTCGGCGTTGTGCCAATTTTTACCGTGATTTTGATCTCTCAATACCAGAGCGAAAGATTCTAAAGCTAGTCGGTAGGAACGTCAACCTTTTACATTAGTGAACGAAATTCTTAGATCCAAAATTTTGTACATTGATTTGCAGTTAAATATTAATAATTATATTTAATCCTTATTTTCAAATTTATTCCCAATTATTAACCGAAACGATTTTTTCTGCAAGATGAACAAGATAAAGATCAACAAAAGCTCAATAACCTGTCAAAAATTTTAAAAAAACTGAAAAGTTTGTTACGTCCTGAATATTATCTGGAAAAAATAATACGCAAGGGTTCGCACCCTTACGTATTATTTGCTATACTCACCCTAAATACTATAAAAAAATTCTAATCCATGATCGAATTTTATATAGACTTTTTATAGACGTTATTTTATATTTGATATGCGTGTGAGTTTTGTTAGCAAAAAAAATCGACTCACGTTTCAGAGATTACCGCAAAGTCTCGTAATTTTTGCCTCTACATAAGCACTGTTGCACAAATGGCGATGAAGCAAGTCGCCAGGATCACTTTGGGATACGAGCTCGACTTTTAGCATCGAAACTTTATAATTTTACGAGTCGAGTAATCCACGAAACTCCCAAAAACACTCGTAATACGTGCAAAGGTATTTTAAAAAAAAGAAAAATAATCAGAAATAAACGAAGAAACGCGATATGTTTCTATTTCATTAAAAAAATTATAATATTCACGTAAATCCGGAAAAAAAAAATCTTTTATGAAACATTAATTCTCTAAATGTCTGACTAATAGAATTTCTTTCAAATTAGCGAAATATCAATATCAATATACGTATATCCAATGTACAATGAAAAATCTTTCACGAGACATTAGTTTTTGAAAGAGGCTAAAAAATAATGTCACGGTGGCTATAGCATAATACAATCGCGATAATTTTATTACAAAGAAGCCTGTACATTGCGTAAAAAGGGCAATTGGGGAGCGATGGAAGGGTGGAATATCTGGAGAGAGAGGACAAGAGAGAGAGAGAAGGTTTGCATGCACACCTCTATCGGCGCTATTAGCATTCGATCGAATAAACAGAGATTAGCACATGAAAGGGCTTCCGCCGGATCGATAATAGGCTCCAGAGACAAGAGGATGAGACGTAGCGGGAAATTCGTGAGTACGTATACACGCACTGACACACGTTCCGACAAATTTCTAACGTACACACACGATGCCATCTGGACGCAAATGCTGAATTGATGCTCTCGCTCTTGCCACTTGTCATTTCCCATGACGCCTCGCGGGCAGAGTTGACTAACTAAATACCAAGTTAGACAAACAGACCCCCGGCCATCCTGTGAAAACTTTTACGAACATCGCTTATTGCATATTCTACGCGCCGATTTCCGCTCGGTGCACGCCTCATTTTACCATTAAGTCGTACCAATATCACCATGAGCCTTTCAATAAGCGTTCGACGACATTTTTTAGAATATTAAGAGCAATTTATTCGAGCTTATGTACATAGCGCGATTTCACCCAAATTCTCATCCCCTGTAATCGTCTCTCTCTGTCTTTCGCTCTCTTGAAACGATCCCTGATGCGCACGTCGGAAGCTCTACGTGTATCCACAGACAAATGTTGATCCAACCGCTTCTCACTCGGCTCGGTACAAATTTACTCTGTACAAACAGCTTTAATTAATTGTAAAAACAAGATTTCTCGATTCTGTACCCTTAAATCTTATCATCTCTTTTTCTGACTTAATCTTACCTCTTTGATCATTCTGCCCATGATACGTTTTCTCATTCGTTTTTTTATGTTTCCTTTATTTCCTTTTCGGTGAATTTTTATTAATTTTCGATTCTCTTTATATTTATCTTTTTTTGTGATACATATGTTGCTCAGTGAATATCCAGAAAATCTAAATTAAATCAGACCAAGTTGACTGATCTATCCACAGTGCTCTTTTTTCTCTCGTCTGTATGTCAAAAAAAGTCTTTCGCAATTTTGTTTTTGAATACAAGTTTCATGATTTTTTTTATCTTTGATCATTCTGCCCATCAACACGTTTTCTCATTCGTCTTTAATCCGAAATGTATACGTCATTTTTTTTTCTCTTTTTAGTCACTTTTTATAAATTTTCGATTCTCCATTATCCATTTCAAATTACATGCTTCTTTATATTTATCCTTTGTTCGTATTATATGCTGCTCAGAAAAAGGCCAGAATATCTAACTTAAATCAGAACAAGTTGACGCACAAGATTTTCTCTTCTAATGCTTCATTAACAAATGGCCTGATCTATCCACACTGCTCGTTTTCTCTGCTCATTTCTCTTCTTGGTTTGAATCTCAAAAAAAAACACTCGACGATGATGGGTGAAGTGGAAAAAGGAGAGGTAGAAGAAAAAAAAGGAGAAAAAAAAATTAAAGAAGAAGCTGTAGGGATCGTGCCAGGCGTATTTCCATTCGAATGTGTAACTGACGTTTTTGGCGTGTCAAGTGGCTAAGCGAGAGACACCCAGCAGAACGATGGGAAATGTAGCATCCACGGGGAGGCTAAAAACGTTAAAAGATCCGAGTGCGAGAGAGAGAGAGAGAGAGAGGGAGAAAGCGCGCGTCTCGCCGAGGGTTGGATTTTCGAGAAGACCGTTTTGCCACACTGTCAAGACACTTGATATATGCGATTGTCCAAGTGCAAACGCGCGAGCTTAAACATCGAACACCCTTTTTGAATAACGCGTCTACTGTTTTCCATAAACATCTTTCGAGAGCTATCCTAATCGGTGAGTGCACATCCATCTCGAGTTCGAAGCGTAAAGACAAAATCGTAGAATAACACAAAGCTATACAAACATACGAATTGCTTACATCATCGAAATGTAGAAAAAATTGAATTTTTCAATTTCTTTGTGTCAAGTTTCAAAAATTATTTTTGATTCCCTCATAGTAGCACGCAAAATCGGTTAATAATAATAATAAGTGATAAAGAGATTAAAGGTAACTCGTGCATTTAAGAAAAAGCATGAAACAGCGATAAATTGAGGCACGAAAATTTCCGTACAGATGTGAACGGAAGAATAAATATATATGTATAGACGTACAAATGTTGAAATCGAGATATAATCGATTTGCCGTTAAGCCAAGCGTAATCCAGACCCGATTCTCTCCCCCTTGGCATGCACAGCAGCCGCACTCGAAACGCGACAAGAAAGCTTTCTCAACGCGCAAAGGCACCATCGAAGCGAGAAATTACTCATCGTTCTGATTGAGGTTAATTAATTAGATAATTAAGTCTCTTGCAGCCGATGCGAATAAGAGACGACCTCCGGCAAAAGACGCCTTACCGGTCGAAACTTCCAGCTTGTACCACCGCACGATCCCCCTGCACTCTCTTTGTCTCTTGGCTCGACTTTAGTTCGTCTAGAGATTATTTATTATCTTATTAGCAGTAAATTTATACACTTATATATAAGTATACATATAGATGCATATATGCTATGGGCTTTCTCAAGACAAAACTCAGGTATATCGTGAAAATCTGTATGATTTTCCAAATTATTTCTGATTTATTCCATTCCACGTTTTTCATGATTAAAAATATATGAAATAAAGTTATAACATTATTTATGCTTTTCATTGATTCGAGAAATAGAATATTCAACCATGTAGAATTTTCAAATCCGTTGGAAAAAAGAAAATTGTAACATATGTTAATATATTTGCAGGAAGAGTGGCAAAATAAGCTCGAAAAAGATCAAATTACCCCTCGGGGTTGAGGATATTCAATTTAGAAAATTGATGTCCCGTGAGACATGAAATGAGCCCGCGTATATAGAATACGCGCTGCTTATATTCCTTTTCAGATTACGCGAAGAGATGAGAGAAAAATAGGTTCTCAAAGAGAAACACAACGATATACGGTAAAAAGCAAAGAACGAACGTCAGAGATATAGAAAGAGAGGGAGGGAGAGCAACAGAGAAAAAAGAGAAAAAATCTCCCTCATTTTTATCTGTATCAAATTTTGTTGTGTCTCGGCTCCTTTTTTTCTGTCCACAGGGTGCAGGGTGCTTTTATACGAACTCGAAAATCCTTAATACTCTTCGTTGAATACGTACAGTAAGAGAGCTTGAGAATTTCAAGCTCATTCCCTTCCATCGATTTATATCGCTATTTTCCGCGCTCGCACTCTTATAAAGACATAAAGATCTAATCGTGCACACGTAAGAGTAAGGCAGAAAATAAGTATACGTATGCATGTCCGGAAGATAGTCCGGAGAACTTCCTTTTGCGAGCTTTCAACTTTTTCATCATGAGAAGACATTCGTATCCTCCTAAGAGAATTCTACAGGATGACGCGAATAGCGAGGTAGAAATAACTATTTTGAATAACAAGTCCATGAATAAACATAAAATTAAAAAAACAAAAAAAATTTTCTCTAATTTTCGTAATCAAGTAATCACTTTTGTTTTTAAGCTCATAAAGGACATAAATTTCATTGGAATACGATGAACGGTAAGTAGCAGAAAATGGAAAATTTACCAACAGACTTAAAAATACTAGAGCACAAGAATGTAAAAGTTATAACAGTGCCGTTGACAATTTCCGTAATCGGATTGTGCGTATACTTGTCTCGAGTCTCAATCGCGACTTTTGATTACGCACGTGTATTTTTTTCTGGTTTCTTTCCCTGGATTAATCATTGAAAAAATATCTATCCAGGATACCGTGTGTCAAGTTTACAAAGAGAAGAATAAATGAAGAGCGAAAAAGATGAGAGAAAATAAGAACGAAAAAAATGAGGGACGAGTCGCGGGAGCTGGGACAGGGACGTTTTTGGCGAAAGGGGAGAAATCGACTGATGAAATCGCCGAAGCGTGCCAAAACTCCATGATTCATTCGAGTGATCGAATCTAAAACGATTTAACAATGCCACTTGCTCCCTTGCTCGCTCTCTCTTTTTCTCCCTCTCCTTTATTTTTTTTTCTCTCTCCTCGGATGTCACGTAGCTTTTGACACGAGAATCTCTCTACCGACTCGCGTAACGCGACACGCTCGTGTTTTCTGTTCTGTTTAACGCTCAAAATTCGCACTGTCCAAATCTTTGCCGGGAATCCTCCCCATACACCAGAAGCAGAACGAAAATGTCTGACTCCCTCTCATTCACTCGCTCTCCTTCTCTCTTCCCCTTTTCTATCTTCTTGGATCCTGTCAGTCAAGAATTATCCGAGTGTAAAGACATTATTGCAGCAGCATGGTCAAAATCATATTGAACGTTTATTTGATTTTTTTCAAAGAAAAGAAAATGAACGTACAAATTGAATGATTAGAAACAAAAAAAAACATTCCTACAAAATTATTGTAAAAATTATTTCTAGTCAATTGTCTAAAAAATCCTTATACTGTTAAAACAATTTATCGATTTTTTCCTGTATATGTACAAATTTTTTACCGATTATTTAAACACTGTATACAAATTATGAGTATTGTATAAATATTTTTCTTATTTTTTTAATAAATCTAGTAAAATGTGAGAAGAGATGACAACTTATCTAAAAAGGGAATATGCCTGCTTGCTCGACTCGAAATTAATTTGAGTGGTTTCCAGAAGAGTGACTATGCGGGGGTGGTAAATGGGGATAAAGGCTAACAATGAGATATGTTAGATTTCTATAAAAATAAATACGTATGTCGGATTTTATATGGGGATTGTATACAAATATATATGTATATATTAATATCGAGCGTGTTCATCTGTCGTTCTCGGAGCCCGGAAATCGGGGTACGTCTCCTCCATTCGAGCATGCATACATATATATATGTACGTATATATACCTACATGTATATACTTATGAGGTACATGTGTATTTATACATAAATAAAGTATATATAATAGTATATGTAGGTATAGGTATATAGGCTCCTGATTAATTACTTGGACACCATGACCGGGTAGAGTTGGACCCCTTGGGGGTGTCTCTTGGGAGAGATCTCAATCGCAACGGATCTTGATTCCCGTACGCGAGTCTTTGACTGTCTACGTCATATACGTACCATATGTATATCAGCTCTCGTATCTGTGTCATTGCATATAGGAACATCCAAGATGCACACATGCGTGCATAAACGAGAGATCACACGTATACATGAGTAAAAGCTTCCATCACATTAAATTAATTAATCTGATCCGACGTTTCGATACTGCCTTTTATATCTTCAGATCTTCACAGATTTAGTAAACTCTTCCAAATATGGCGACAGTGCCTTTATTATGTATGACACGCCATTTTGCCATTCACTAGAATCGAACAGCATTAAATGAGCCGTCATGAAAATAATGTTCTTATATACTGTGCTGGACATAATTTTGAGTCATTGAAGTATTGTGAGTTTGTAGTCTAAATATAAATGTAGAATTAAAATTATTTACATAAATGAATGGTATAAATCAGACTCTGTCAGGTATATTTTGAATCGGTCTACAGGCTTTGTAGGGGTAACGTGACAGTTCAATCGATATTTAGTTTGAAATCGAAATAGTCATGAATGGCAGATTAGAAGATAACGGCAGGAGAATCATTCCCCTGGACGATTTTGCGGGCATTACGCCCGAACCCGTCCGGTTGTAACTATCCGTGTTTTGTCGTCAAGCGCTGCATGTCGACGACACTCCTCAAATTGACAATCGAAACCCGAAAACGTGTGTACAATGTAATTCCGTATTACAGGTGTTTGTAATTGGAATTCGCGTCGCGGGTAACGACGTTTCGGTTTATCGGCGAGGGAGAGGACACCGAGCTGTCTATACAACTGTATTTACATACATACCACGTCCCTTTGGCACTTCTGCACCGTCAGAAATAGAGAACGGACTCTCCGAATGCTTACGGATCCTCTCAAATTACAAGAAACTCCGCGGTTCCATGGTGTAATGGTTAGCACTCTGGACTCTGAATCCAGCGATCCGAGTTCAAATCTCGGTGGAACCTGGTATATTTTATGTTTTACCCTTTTTAATGTGTCACTATTTTATTTTAGTTTTTTGCTATATTTTAAAAACAGTCCTCATTTATCTAACAACGATGACATCTTTGAGATAGAACGATTCTAAACATGACCTCAAAAAAAAAATTCCTTCGAGCCGGATTTGAACCAGCGACCTATGGATTTCAGCTCTTCTCAACCAACTACAGTCCACCGCTCTACCAACTGAGCTATCGAAGGCTCGGAAAGGTGCTATCCCGAACCACGTACATTGATTCGTTCTATACGAAGAATCCTTCAAGGGTATGTCATTCAAAGATATAACATAAATAAAATACGATTCAGAAGGGAAAAAAGAGATTGATCATTCTGATAACATAAAAGAAAATAGAAGTTGAAAATTCTTCGATTTTTCATGTATAGACTATATGTACACATGTTTATGTTTCGAGATATTGAGGATCGAATATTTATTCGGAAATAAATGAGAGGACAGCTTGGAAGACGAGGATGAGCCGGAGTGTTACCGGTTACGGTTTATGACCGACGCGAAAACCCATCGGAGCTTAAAATTGGGTGTCAGTTGACCGAGAACTTCATAGGAATTTACGAGGAGCGGAAGAGCCGGAAGGTTGGATTTATTCGTAGAAAAAAAAGGAAATGAAAGAAGGGAGAAGAAATCTCGATACCGCGTTGATAGGGGCCGCGCGCGCGTTCGTCGCCAATCACCATTAAAATTCGAATCTCTCAGGGGCCAAAATGGCTTCTGCCGCGCGTCGGTTCCCGCCGTCAATGCAGTTTACATAAAACTATAAAGTTATAGTCGTAACCGAAAACTCAAGGGAGGAAAACGTGATTGAGAAGACCAAGCAAAAAAGGATATACGAAGGAATAAAGGAGGAATAAAGATGAAGATATTTTTTATAATAAGATGAATAAAGTCGTAAAGGACAAAGCATCAGCCGAGAATTTATCATCTCTCGTCGAATGGAATGAAGTCTCGTCGGACCAAAATGCATCCTCCGGTACGTACAGTCACAGAGTTACCCCTCAATTACATCTATATATTTCTATTTATTTATTTTTTATACTTTTCAAATTTAATTTAAATTTAAATTATAATTGAGTCATCAATTCGATCATTAATTAAAACGGGTTCAATTATTTAAAAACAGTATTGGAATGGAATAGAAATAAAAAGTTTTTGTTATGGTGGAAACAGAGAGTAAAACATTTTGTTGAACTTCCTTTCTCGCATAAAAATGAAGTTGTAAAAAAAATCGTTACAACGTCACCGGCTTATCCTAGAGGTATAAATATCCGTAAAAAAATAAATATACAAGATCGTCCGAAACGATCTCTCAAATTTGCTAGGCAAACAATTTTGATAAGCAGTTATGTTGGAGCTTTTGTAATACGATGTCGCGCACGTGCATCCGCGTAAAAAAAATAAATCCGTAGGGGTTGATTCTCCACTTTTTTACGAACGTTTTTCGAACGTCGTGCGGCGAAGCTCGGGCACTTAAAGGGGATGAAAAAACAAAATTTCTCGTCTTATTTAAACGCTGGTGGTGAGACAGGGTAGAACAGCAGGGGACGGGGATTTGATCGTCTGGCGTACAGATCGGGGCAAAAGTTTCTCGTCGCTTCCGAGGGAGTTTTCAGACGCATCAGCCAGTCTAATAACGTTTTTACGATATAAGTTCGAGGGGTAGTTGCACCGCTCACCGTCCTAAGAAGCGTGTCTTTTCTTAAAAATAAAAAAACGAGATACGATAGCAGTGAGAGAGAGTGAGAGAGACAATAAGAGGGGATTTTTCTTTCTCTCTTCCCATCAAGGGGATCTTCGAGAGCCCGCTTTAACGTTGCATCTTCCTTCTTCTTTTGTTGTTATATAAAACACGTTTATAATTGCCATGACGCGAGTGTAAATCTTAAAACGAGCCGGACTTTTACGAGCTACGAGAGAAAATTGGCTCAAGTTTCTCGTCGTTTAAAAAGGGGGAAAAATAAGAAAAACAAATGTTTAGAATGGGGATGCGGAAGAATCTTGTCTCTGAGAATAAAATTGTCAACTGTCAAATAGAGTAATACGTATTATGTATAGATTTTTTGAATAATTAAACAATCGGCATACCGAGACAAACGTTTATTATAGCTGATACACAAAGCTGTACGTTGAAAAAATTTAACACCCGTTAAAATTTAAAAAATACTTAAAGAAAAGATCTCATCATACGCATTAAACATATTCCAAAATAATATGAAATTTTTCCCCTAATAGAATTGAACGTAAAATTGTTTCGAATAAAGTCTGGAAGATTTACTTTGGCGAATGACGTTTATACACGCACAATACTTGAAGGATTTGTAGAAATAAGAACGATGAAGAATAAAGGAAGACAGAGATAGAGAAAATAAGAGATGAGGCTCTTTATGCGTAGGATTTAAGGAATACGCCGTTGGTCATAAACTATAAAGATTCTCAGTCATAACTCGGGTGGTATCACATTTTATTTAATTGCCCGAAGGCTCGTCTCTCGTACCTTCCTGCTCGCGAGCATTTTCCGGAGCCGAAATTGTGTGCGTATAAAAGTTCCATAGGACCGCCGTTTGAGGCAAAAATACGAAAGAGGAGAAGATTTCTTTTTCACGAATGCCAGCTTTCGGAAGTTGAGCTTTGTGCGCATAATATATTATTTATTGCCACGGAAGCTGTTAAGGGATTTAATGCCGAAGGCGCTCACTCTTAAAATTAAACTCGATAAAATGTTTTGCGTATCCAATCGGGCGAGCCAAATTTTATACGAAAAGTCGACCATGCATCGGAGAGAGAAATGCGACGTAATCTTTTCATTTAGACCTTGCATCTATAGGATGAATCATTTATTGGTATACGAACTCCGAACATTTGTTATCTATATCGAAGTGATGCATAACGTTAAATTTGTCAAAGTCAAACGAACCAAGATCTTCACGAGAATGTATATCTTAACAAGGACAAAAATCTATTATATCACGTACCCTCAAAAAATCATACATATGTATTATATGTGTACCACCCCGTTCTGCCACATGCATACATCTATGTTGTGTGTGTATAAAGGAATTATTATGATGAGGCAGATGCGCATCCCTCCCTAAAGGGTTAAATACCTTTATTTTTTCACCTTTCAATCGTGAAAATCGAACTGCAAGTATTTTTAAGAAAAAAATTTTATTGATCATTAAAAAAATAAAAAAACCTGTCAAAACAAGAGCATATGATTTTGAAGGAAAGGTCGTTGCATATGTATAAAAGTTAAAGTAGTACAAAAATACTAATAGTAAATTCATATTGATTGTATTGATCATATATACACGATCATTTTGAGAAAATGTTGCGGAATAAAATATATCGTACTATGTGAAAACTAATTTATTCTATTGGGATCTAACAAACGACATCATGAAATTTGGTGATAGACAAACCAAACCAGTGCAACGGTTCAGATTCAATAGAACACCACAATTATTATAATTATTATTGCACCGTTTTAGTCGCAATTCCGAACAAGCTCATATCAAATCCCAATTCAAAATAAAACAATACAATGTGGATCCCGATAAAAATGAACACTCGTCGATAAATATAGAAAAAAGGAGAATAAAATAGTAGTGTGTATTGAAAATTTTCGAATATGGTCGATCTTCGCAATTGAGAAACGAGCTCATAGACATTCGAAGGAGCTAAAGCTGGTTGTTTCCTATATCGGAGCCTGTGAATCTGAAAGATCGAAGCTCAGCTTCCCCGGGCTGATGCTCGTTTCCTGCGATATTTTATAGTTCGGCGGGATGGGGATTCGAGTTAACAGCGATGGTTACGCTCGTTAAGCTTCCATCTATCGTCTCGATCCTCCGTATCGACTAAAATTTAAATTGAGAAAGTATTTTACGATAGCGCTAGTATTCTCGAAGATGGAGGCGAACGACCACGTTGAGAAACAAAGAGGGAGAAAGATGGAAACTGATGATAAATCCTTATACATACATATATATGTATAGAATGGAAGAAGAAAAGAGCGAAAGAGCAAGGATAGTGAAAAAGGAAGGGGGAGAGAAAGAGAGAGAGAAGGAAGTAGAGAGTTTCACAGTGGCGTTGTCACATCTTGATGAACTTCCGGAACGAACGTTAAATGTCGTCCTCCTTCATGTATAATGCTCGTTTCGCAGCTTGGTAAAGCTTATTTGAACCATCCTCTTTTGAGCTTCTTCTTATTGCATGACGAAAAAGAAATTGGAGTGACATTTTTTTGGGATTTAAGCCTCGGGCAATAACGGATAATTACTTTAATTTCATATCTTAACGAATGTCAGACATTTCTTCAGAGAATCTTCTTGCTCATTTCTCTATCAAAACTTTACGTCTCGGTGGCGGGAAGTGGAGAAATTCACTGTAGCGAGATCGACGTGATTCACTGTAGTGAGAGTTCACTGTAGTGAGTTTCACTATAGTGAGACTCGAGTGTATTTGAATTTTCGTATGAATTTTAACCAATGAGCGTTACTTTGGATATAATTCGTCTCAATATTTGGCCAGTGACGCTCTTTCGCGCGTTCATTTTAATGTTTTATTGTGTATTCTTTGTCTTCTTTATTTCTAAAAATGTGAGCACTTCTTCTCGCATTCGCGTTCGCCAGTGTTTACAATTCCAGTGCCCGCGCGAGTGTGTGTGTGTGCGTATCCGTATAGTGTTCGAGCCGCCGCGAAAAAAACTAATTTTTTTTATCACAAGTTCTTAGCAGCTGTGAATATTAACAATATTGTAATGTACAACAATCCAGTGATGTGAAGTATAAAAAGTTGCAATGAACCAACGCTTGAAATTTTTCAGTTCTGTCGTGCAGCCAATGAAACATGAAATTTCTTCTATAGGGATCAGTTTTTTATACCTAATAAATTGTCTGTTACGGCATTAATGGAAGTGCTATCGCACAAGAAAGTGTGTATTTCATCACCCGTACGTAGAAACCAGGCTTGATAAAAATTTGCAGCTGACGCAAAGAAAGTGACTATCATAATTGCTCATTCAAGCGGATGAAGTAATATAATTGAGATAGATAATCTAATAATGTCCTATTGTTACTTTCCAGTTTAAAAAAAAAGAAAAAAAAATTGGACATATACCCTAAGGTCCCACCGAGATTTGAACTCGGATCGCTGGATTCAAAGTCCAGAGTGCTAACCATTACACCATGGGACCGAAGATGCACTCTCTCCTCAAAAGGCAATATTCGAGTTTATCAACATTATTTGACGAATAACAATTTCATCAATGCTCTAAAAAACTTTTTGGACCTAAATAGTTTTTGTCCGCATTTAACTTTATACTATTAAATAGGTTTATTCACTTGTTTTAGGATTATGTCCGAATACTAATAACTAATAATACATATTTACAAAAATTAATATTATTTTGTAACAGAATTCCTTTGTTCAATGTATAAACACAGTATTTTTCTCAATTTCAAAGATTAACTCTATCAATAAATACAAAAAATTACCGTGTATATAAAATCGGGTTTCGATGCTAGATTGAAAGCTGTAGTCGCAGAATTTACAGGTTGTAACATTCTCGAATATTTAAAAAACATTTCCAACAACTTCAGTTTGTGAAAAAGCGAGCGATTTCGTCGAATTATAATGTTATCAATTTTTGAATGAATTTTGTGTGTTTGCGTGTGTAACGTTAGAAACGTTAAATAATGTTATTTAATAAAGTTTTTCTGATTATTATGTCAAATTTGATATTAAACGGTTTTTTGTTGAATCGTGTGTAGTCGCATCGATATCTGGTCGTTCGGCGTATAACTAGTTGCTCGACATTTCATTATCGGCATTATGTCATGTATTCAAAAAAATCTGTTTTTAGCAAAGATAATACGTTACACTATCATTAAAAGTGAGAGACTTTTAAATAGAATGACATTTTAATTACACTAGTAATATTTTTGCCTCATCGTCAATATGGACATTTTCTCTAGAATATCAACGAGGTTATTATCGAACTGGATTATCGCCTGTATATATAGTATTCGTATATATCTACGAGTATGTATACGCTTCATAGTACATGATGAATTTGCGGGCTCACTCCTTATTCCCCGATTTTCAAGACAAGATATTTTCGCATGGATATAGTCATCAGGAGTGAATCGAAGAGAATCCAAATAACCTTGGATTTGTATAAAATGAATGTAAAGAAGGGAGAGTGAGACAGAAATAAATGTACGAAAATCAACCCCTCGCAACGAACCGACAACCCCTAATTGAACGGAAGTTGGCAATAAATATTATGTTTCGCTCTCTTGATTCCGTACCAAGGGTCGGCTTTACAATGGCAAAATTCAATTGAACGAGTGGGTCTTATATAATAAACGTTTCTCACACGGAAACGGATGTGCACTCGGTGCATGTGACACGTATACATTTCTTTTTCCTTTTCTCTCTTTCGATGACGTTACCCTTCTCGCGCCCACGATTTTACTGCTAAATTGTTTATTTCGCATTTGGATTTGTGCTGATGCAAATACTTATTACATTCGTAGAAAAACTGTTGCTGCCATAAGTAACTTGTCACGTGATACTGTCATCCTTTTCGTTATCCAAAACAATACGAGAACGAGTACACACCAGCAGTGCCACTTCCTAAACAAAATCGAACTACGTTAGATGTATATGATAAATATGAAAATTATTAGATAAGTCAAAGGAAGAGAAATGAAACATGGACATGCAAGGAGTGTGGAAAAGGGAGAACAATCGCATACGGCAGTCCTTGACTACTTGCCGTTGAAAAAAGTGGAGCGATTTCTCGTTCCAGATATGTATAACTTGGTACCGAAAACCAATTGATAGTTATGAACACAAACCGAGTTGATTTCCTGCGATCTTCCAAAGGTAAGTATTGTTGAGCCCTGCCAATATTTAAATGATCGAATGCTTAACATGCATTGACTGGCTAATGAACACGCAGCGAAAGGCGATGTTGTCTGGGTTATTCGAGGTATAACAACTTTGGAAGATCCAGAAATGATCACCGATTGCATTGACAAGAGTTTTCCGCAGTTAAACTTTCTTCCTGTTTATCACAAAATAACCCATCATATCACCAATGAGATGAGATCCAAACATAATTACGCAGCTTATTGTACATTCAAAGTCACCGAATTAGATAAGGATTTAGAAGAGACGATAAGGAATTGAAAGTCAAGTTTTCTCGCTTACGAGGAGAAAAAACGCCATCGGCGGGAAAGAACCGTTTGGGGCGCGCGCAGGATGAGCGAATAGTGTACGAGCAAAGGGCGCAAAAAGGAAGCAACGGGGGGTTAACTGTAAAATATAAAATGAATCTCATTAGCGGTGCTTCAATGAATAGAGGATGAAGGACGGGTCGAGGGACGCAACACTTTGATGTCGACGCGGTGCCTCGAGCTACATTTATTCAGAGACGATGCACTCTTATTCTTATCATTATAACCCCCCACACTTCGGCTCATTATTATTATTAATATCTTTGTCATTGATGCTTGACTAATTATAATCATGGTGGTTTGGTATCGAATTGAAAAACGTGATGGAACATACTGTCAATCGCTTTCTTTACATGTCTAAATGTGTTGAATTAAATTAAACTTTTTAATGTAAAAATAAATTTTAAAAAGACCATAATTAGAGAAAAACGATCAACCTTGCAAATATCTAAATATTTTGGCACATGCATTGGAAACAAAAAAGTGAACATTTAGTGTAAGAAAAAATGTCTTCTCGTCAGCAGAAGCACTAGAAGAAAAAGAAAATGGCGACGAGTGAACGCTAAAAATGAAAGATCGTGAGAGATGGCATCGACAGAGTTAAGTCGGGAGCGAATAAATACGTATTTAGAAGCCAGGGTGGAAGTGTGGGAGGGAGAGAGGCAGGCAGGAACAGAGCACCCCTATATTGCCACGTGACCGGTACACTCGGATGGCGTGGGACGGCCATGCTGAATTTCGAATAAAAATCGCGCACGGCCGTGCCAAAGAGATGGAACGTCAGCCCCCAAATCGTAAACGCGTGCTTTCGCTCCGATCTCCGTTGTGACGAGCGAGAAGGGATCGAGTTTCATCCCTTCCTTTTAAAAGCGAGAAAAAATAAGAAATTGAGGAAAACAGCTCGAATGAACGATTTTTAAAAAGTGCGCTCTCGTCACGCCTGCTGATAAAATGTACCCTGTGACTAATCGTGATTCCTGCTTCCGCCCTATTCAAGTTAAAGCCTACTCTAATGCTTTACCATCATCCATGCATCGCAAACAGTCCGCACCCATCAACTTTTATTACGATCTCATCAATTACCACCTATGTTACTATATTATTTTGTGTACACGTGTTCCATTATTTTTCCATTTTTTAAACTCTCTAAAAAAGGGGGTATATTTATTTAGAAAGTTATATTGTATGTGATGAAAAATAGGGTAACTTGTTGTACTGACTTTGATGATCTGATAAACCATTTCGAGTTTTTTTCAACCAATTTACATGTATTTGTTCCATTTCGCTGATCCAATTAGAAAAATATATTACCAACAGCACTAATATCCATTGCGAATAGTATATCGATCTTTGCAACGGTAAATTGTGCTTTATTTTTGAGTTATAAAGCCTTATAAAGTTACAAACTACATTCAAAGTTTTTTTCACGGATTTTCATGCAGTTATAAAAATAATAACATTGTCATGTGCAATGACTAAATGAAGTTTATTCTCATATCGTACATTCAAAATATTCGTTATCTGACTAAAATGCAGCTCAACCATTAATATGTATGAAAAATGAAAAAAAAAATTGTTGATGAAGTAACTGATAAAAGGAATTTGTACGAGGTCAGTTTTCAAACTTTGAAACAAAAAAACTCCTAATAACAGGTCAGCCGAATAATTTTCGTTATCGCGATAGATGTTCCGTGTTTGATTGCACGATTAATCAGTTTTTCGAGAGTAGGGTGATGGCATGACCTAGAAAATAATATCCGAGCAATTTACTTATAATGTGCATGCACGCGGATAGTTTTATCAACCCCTTTACGTAAAAATAATTAATGAAATACTCCTCGAGCCTTTTGCATATGTCGACATTCATGTTTTTTACGGTTCTTATTTTTTCTGTCTCAGCTGCAACATGTGTGCCTATTTACACCCTTATTTTGCATTTATTTATACCTCAATTTCCATTAACGACGAGAGTTTGTAAAATTCAAGTTAAAAATCATTTTTATATAAATTTTTGTGAGATTCCTTAAAATAAGTGTAAATAGTTAAATGCCATTGATATTATAAAAAAATGGAATATAACAATGTAATAACAATCTTTTTTCACGAGAGGATAATAATTTTGTGGTGCACGTTGTTAAAAAATGATTTGTGTTTCAAATACGAAATATTATTTATCAATGAAAGATGATAAATATATTTTAGCCATAAACGTTTCACATTTAAAGTATATTATGAAAGTATATATTATGAATATATCAAATGGAAAAAATAAAAGTGGATGCGTCAGTGGTTCGAAGTGGCGATCGGGTTAACATGCGCAGATGACGCGATGCGGGCGTTATCAATTCGATCTTCTCACTCCGTTACGCGCGTCGGATTGTTGCTTCTCGCTGTATACAATTTGTATCGTGAATATTCAGAGCTTCCGACGAGATGAGAAAAAATTCGAGGGGGGTCGAGCGAGGCTCTCTTCCTCACAGGATTTCGTCGAGTAACATCGCGAGAAGGGGATTATCAATTTAATTTTCGTACTTCCCTGGTATACACCGGGAGGCGACGTGCGCATCGACAAATGCTCCCAACACGCCAGCCGGTTCCATTGCCACTTTTTTTTCTATTATTTCTTTACACAGCTATTTTTTTCTATTATCGTTACATTTTTTGTACACTACATGTACAAGGTGTCGAGAAAGAAAATAACAAGCGAGCGCAATCCATTTGTTTCGCTTCGTCGCGTTATGTCAAAAAGAGTCATAATCTTTTTTCATCTTTTTTATTTTTCCACTTTTCAAGCATTACAGCGACTTTTTGATGATTCGATAAAATCGATTACCATCGCAGAGCCATTAACTTGAAAACGAGGATCCACAGAATGGAAATACATGACCAGCATCTTCACACACCTCGCTCAAACGATATTATATGTGCACACGCATGACATCAGATTTATTGATATATTTATTATTCCTAAGAACATCACCAGGACCTCCCAATTTGTTGATATTTTGATCACATGTCAAAAATACATTGACATTGACACCCGCATATTGCAAACCGTTTGATACATCAACGCGCTTTTCACAAACAACATCGGCAACCAATCAAATTCACGGATCAGAGATTTTGATGACTTTCCTAAGGTAGGCTAAATACATTGCTCAAATATTTTTAAATTAGAGATTTGGTGGAGAATAATATTTTCCCCTCGCATCGAGAATGAACAGAACAGATACGCTTTTGCACGCGGCCATAATAATTTCGAGGGCACGAGGCGATCATACTTCCGGCGATGAATTGACAAACGCAGAATGGACAAGAGAGGAGTGTATAATCTGTAAAGGGCAGAGTTACATTATTGACGCGACCGCTGCAAGGGATTCGCATCAACGCAGTGGATCACGGATCTCTCGACGGTGGTGGATAGAAGCACGCACGTTCGTACGAAAACGAGAGTAGAGGATAATTAATCACGATAAAGTCCTCGGCGTGACGGATCGCGTTTGTGGATGCATCGATGCGGCGGGAGTACGTGCGGCTAAAGCCGGAGTGTGTGCAACCCGAAATTCTTCTGCGTACGGCCGCCAAAGGAACAACGAATATCCATCTAATCATCCATCATTTCATTATTCTCTTTATCGTAATAACAATTATAAGGAAATAATAAGAAAATCTCTAAATCATGATAATCTATAAATTGGTGTGCTGATTTTTTTTGTTTCGTTGAATAAAAATGCTGACCTCAATTAATTGTTCAGATATTCATTTTTATATATTTTTCGTTATTTTCGTTTTATTTTCTCGTCACTTCCTACCATACACTGTCAATATATATGAAAAAAGGATGAAATATTTCTTTTTCGAAGCATACATCTCGGTTTTTTTACGATCGCATTCGCGATGTCCGAGAATCCATAAAGCGAGTACAAGACGCGTGTACATAGACGGAGCAGCGTGTCTCGTGGTCGAGCTAGAGGCTGCGGTTCCACATGTCCACGTGTGCTCTACCAAGTAGCCGGAAACGCGGTGAGACACTGCATGGAGAACACATATATCGGCTGGGACGGAATTGCGTCGGATGAGACGGCGGAGAGCTGGGGAGGGAATAAGGTGTCCGGTGAATTACGAGACTGCGGACAGAGTGATGCATTGCCGGTGAAAGCGAAGGACCGAGAGATATCCCACGGGAATCGAACTGCTGGGGATGAAGGGCTACCTCGCGCGCACCTCTCCCCATTATAGGGGCACACCCACTCAGCATCGCCAAACTTCCTATGTATACTATATACATATACGACATGTATATACCACATACATATATGTACATATTATATCCCATTATACACGGGTACATACGTAACAACTGCATACCCACACATATATAGGAATAAATAGGTGCATAACTGCATTTGGGCGTTATAGTATAAAATCTCGACACAAATAGACATACGTGCATATGTATGTATATATGGATATGTTTGAAAAAGGTGTACATAGATGTGGACGCACGCCTCAACGTGAGAGACTTGAATTATTGGAATAGTAGTGTATATATCGATGGCTAAAACCAGGCGATTATCCAACACATTAATCGCTATTTAAATTATTCGAGGATAAGTTATTTTTAAGGAGGTATATGTTAATAGATATGATGTGTATGTTAATGGTTATGCTACATTTTTCTTATGCATTTTTTTGAGGATGAGGTAGGCTTTTTCTGCGCATTGAGGAGGAATTTTCTTATATAATTTAATTTTGTAAAGAAAAAAGCATTTTTATCAAGCCAGCTTGATTTTAATCTGGAATGAAAAGTATCATGTTTTATATGCTCTTAGAAAATGACAAATTGCGATACCCCCGGCGCGTGGACGATAATGGAGGAGCTTTTCACACGCGCAGAGTTGTAAATACGAGAGTTCCGCCAACTCGTTAAAAGTAAAACTCGCTCCTTTATTCCACTGTAGATGTATACACCGCTTTCCTCATTCGTTAATGCTTACAACCACTCGAGAGTTTACTGTGGCATTTTTATTCAAAGTACATGGGCAAAGCTTTATAACGTACATCAAGTAATATAAGGACAGAGATGGCAAATTGGTATAAAGAGGACGAAAAAATGAAATTAATGAAAATGCCAATCGGTGAAGAATCATCAGAGTTAGAAAAAAGTATACTAAATGCAGACACTTGCAACCATGCAGTAATGATTGAAAAAGTCTATAGCCACGAAGGCTTCAGCTGAATCGATTTTCTGCAATTATGACGAAAGTGCATATTCTGATTTCGCTTGGTGTTCATGCGCTACCCACAAGGAATTTGATAATTTTTGGAGTGGTCCAAGAAGATAGCGATGTTCCCGAAGAAACAGCAACTATATCTTCAGGTATCTTAGCAGGTCACTTTTATTCTCCTTTCGCTTTGTTTATTAGCAAAGACTTTTTATTTCTCCTTATCCTAATAATAAAGACAATAAGCTATTCACAGTAAAAAAGTAAAAACTGGTATTAAGATGCATTTTGTGAATAGAAACTTATTTATTAGACATTTGATTCACAACTGAACATAAACAATTTTAGTTTCACTCTTCACATATTTTTGAAATATCACTATTTTCTATCACTTACAAAATTCGAAAAAAAATGAAATTTTTATTGCCACAAGAGTAATTCAGTTTGCAGAATTCCATTTAGTTTTCAGGGTAAGGTGGGCTAAGAAGGGTAAAAGGTTAAAACGAACGGTTTCTGCGAAGCAGACGAGTTCCGTCAGGGTGTGGAGTAGAAAGCAGGAGGAGGAGGAGGACAACGACGACCCCAAAACTCTCAAGGGAGCAACAAACTTTGTATATAGTTTCCTGATATTAAACTGGACACATCGACATCCATCTTGATCCTGTACTGTAGATTCGATTCCCGGCTACTTAACTTATTCATGACCGCTCGTAAATTTTGTCAAAACATCGTTTCAGCTAAAAATTAATGTTTACGAGTCATGAATATATGTTTAAACGAAAAAAATGACATTCGGGTACATTATTATCTCTATCTCGTATTTGTTTATTTATTATCCTATTAATTTCTAGTGGTCAACGTATAAATTTCCCATTGACAGAGAAAAATAAAGTGCACCGGTCCAGTCCGATATCGAGAATGTCAAATAATTATCCGTGAACGCATAGCGAATCGTACATACGTGATTTTATCGCACTCCTGATTGATGCATCGGCATTAATATCGAGAAGGGAGTACGAGCGGATAAAATAGTCCCCTCATCTCGGGAAAATCGATCCTTTTCCTGACTTCCTCCCAATCGTGGTTTCTCAATGATTAATTAGTCGAGCTCGAGGCTGTCACTCTCCGTGGCTTTGTCAATACACTTTGCGGAGATAGAAAAAATGGTGGAACGTCAGGAATGTATGGCGAACTCTCGAATGTCCGGTGAAAAGGGCGTAAACGTCACTAAGTCGGAATTCGCAAGCGTTCTCATCCAAATACGTCGAGGCGAGAAGCAAATTGCATTGTAAGCGGAACTGCAACAGGCGTGCCATTAATCAATGCCCGATGCATCTCAGCCCATATGCATCCCCGGTGCATATTTGTACGCGAGTCTATGGGAATGCGCGCGTCCAATACATTCTGCCAATTTCTCTCGTCAGGCTGGTCAAATAACGCAGAGACACTCTGCACGTACATGCATACCCAAATCCGCTGCCAATCTACTGTCTCTCTCCCTCTCTCTCTCTTTATTTCACAACAATTCCCTGCCTGACGAATCTCCCACTTCAGAATGATGGCAATCCCATGTGTTTTGGAATATTGCTGTATAGATACACAAAACATTTGCAATTCGTTGGTTCCCTCCCTCAGAGTCTTTAATAAAAACAATTTTGAACAATTACACATTTTTAACTGATTACTATGTTTGTTATTAATATGTTACTAATCAACGTTGATGAACTGAATGAGTATGGTTCAATGAATATATTTGTATGGACTCGTGATGAACTTCAGGCAAAGAAGAATGTACATCACTGAAGAACTCAATAAGGAACAAATAATAATCGTGAAAGTAATGACAGGTGAAAGCATGGAAGGAACATAATATCATTTCAACACATTGTCAATAAAACGTAAGGCAATTTGATTGATTTAAATAAATTTCCGAAAGGACAAATTGTCATTTTCTGGTCATAACTTGAGTACGTACGTGACAGATATTTCACAAGTTACAATGCATATTGAGAGCAATCGCAAGCAAGAGAGGAAATAAAATTTTTCGACAATAATTAATCCTCAAGCGAAATCCCCGGAAGCGTTGAACAATGAGCACGGAATATGTTTGACATGCATCGCACGACGAAGCATATGCACACACGTATCACCGTCCACACGTGTCGTGGGACATAAATGATCGATCGTGGAACATCAGCCAAGGCCGAGAACTAATTACCGTCACGTCGAAACATATTCAGCGAGGCGAATGGACTTCGGTAGCACTTTCGCCGATATTCCGATCGCGGATTACGAAACGCGCGATTGATCTCCAAGTCATTATCGATCCTGACTATTTCACTATCGATTTTACGACTGCATGCACGCACACGTTCTATTCAAATTCCTGTTTCACTCGACTCAATTAAAAAAATGTGTCGTATATATCATCAAAACTCGAAGCTTTCCTTTTGGCCTGATTATTCATCTTACACGCATCGACGAGAGCGCATTGGCATGAATCTCGAATGGATGACGCGGTGGCCGGTTCACCTACATTTCATGCACGCACTTGGCAAAAGCTCTCTCGAGTGCGGATGGGAACGATGAACCACGGTGGAAAAGAGGGCGAGAGATCCGAGAAAAGAGACGATTCTCTCTCGTTCGGATATGCACCCCGCACGAAACACACGGTCTTGATGCACCGTTGCTAGCTGTACACGAGAATATGCATTGCGTCTATTACGCGCATACATCGAGTCCTTTCTCATTCTCATCTGCTCTCCTTTAAGATCTCAAGCTGTTGCCAAGCCAGATTGATGGGGTTGCCATGGAAACTTGCACGAGGGCCCATTGTTGCACCCCGTGCAAGCAATCCTTCCATTTACCCCATACCTCTACTCTCTCCCTCTCTTTCTCTCTCTCTTAAACTTTTTCTCTCTTGAAAACTCTCTTGCGTATGATACGCCGCGTGCACACCCAACGCTTCCTCCTCGTCCGCGTTTTTCTTTGCGCATATTTATTTCGCGTGTTGAAGACTCTTTTCATATTCCTTTTCCATTTATTTCCTCAATTTAAAAAAATAACTCTGAAACTCCGCGTATTCTCACGGGTGAAAATGGTAAAGATAAATAATTACGATCCATGGATTTTCCGGGGTTGAAGCCGTCGGCTTCATTTGTGTGTTCATGTACGTAACAGTCGAGGGAAGAAGCAGGAACGTGTGTGCACGCCTCTCCACACGTAATCTTGGTCTTTTGCCGTTGCATCTGTGCCAGTGGTACGAAAGCCTTCACCGCGACTTCATCGCAAATCACCTAGCTCTTCCGCGTGCACCGCTGAGGCCAACGGCCCTTAAAGACGAACCACCTCGAAAGCCTTATTTCCTCTTTTATATTCTACTCTTCATTTTTCAAATATATTTCTACTATCCGGTATTTTAAACATTACTAAAATAAATTTTGTCTCAATGATAAAAAATGATGAACTTTGAAAAATTGATTAATTTTTGTGTAATTAATTAAATCATCATAAAGAAAAACTGAAAAAAGTACGACCATTGAGATGAACATGATGTTATTGAAAATAATTATTGCATATAAATATTCAATAAATACTATATACATTTAATTATATAATCCTGTAAAAAATTGTATATATAAAAATGCCTGATGTAGAAAAGACGACGTTATATGCGTAGATAGATATGTATATGAACGCCAACGTCGATTGTTAGGTAGAAAAAGGGTTGTCGGGTACATGCGTGCTCTCTACAGAGAGATATATGCATACATATATACAAAGGTAGGTATACATTACGCGTTTTAGCCACGCAATGGGCGCTTTTTTCACGGGGGCGATGCACGTGTGTGAATGAGAAGAGCTAGAAGGTTTATGCTCGAACGCGATACGCTCACGGATTCCCGGTCGTCGTCGCGTATTGTGGAATATACACAAGCGAAGACGAGACATCGCGTTGGTACGTAGGAATATAAGAGTCGAGCTAGGCGAGAGCGGAGGGATCGCGAAGCGACTTTTCTCCCGTGCATCCACTTTTTTCATCCCTCCCGATTTTGCCAACACGTTATGTTTTTTATCCGTTTTTTTCTCCTTTTCTCCGTATATACCTGATGGCTACATCAACGACGGCTGGCTGCAAAGTCCCCGTGCACATTAATGCGTACGCACTTTCATCCCAGCGCGTGTAATTAAAATCGGGACGTGTACGTTCACCGTGTGCGGAAAGAGAGCTCCGGTGAGGAAAAAGCTCCGGAGAAAAAAAATCGCGAGGCCTGCACGGGCGCTCTTTTTTTTGACTGTTCGTGTATATAATCGCGCTGCACCTCCTCTATATTTTCCTTCATTCGCGATGAGGACAAAAAACTTATCGCTGCGGGACGCACCGCTTGTAATATCCTCCACGCGCCATCTGACAAATAATTAACACTGCAGAAATCATTTTCTCTCTTTTTTATTATTACAGAGTATTCCACTCATATTTTCACATCTTTTGTAAAATTTTCTCGATGAAGATTCAATTAATCAATTTTTTAATAACAGTTCATATACCAACCACCAATTGGAATTTTTAATTATTTTATTATCATTCATTGTTAAATATAAAATGAGATAACCAATGTACGAATTCGCTGGAGAAATAAAATATCAGCAATTTTTTTATCTTCTCGCGATTGTATAATAATAACATAATTGTTTTAATTGTGTTTCGATCCAATTAAAATGAAAGGAGCCTATATAAAAGAAAGCAGGCTTCTCGAAGGAAGATAGTCGAGCATATTTCCACATCTTTTGTAAAATTTTCTCGATAAAGATTCAATTGATCAATTTTTTAGTAACAGTTCATATAAGAAGCACAAATTGGAATGTTTAATTATTTTATTATCACTCATTGTTAAATATGAAATGAGATAAATAATGTAGAAATTCGCTAGAGAAATAAAATATCAGCAATTTGTTTTATCTTCTCGATTTTATACATATAATTTTTAAAAAATTGTTAATTTTAATAAGTATTCTATGATTTTGTTATTTTGTTTACTTAAGGAATTATTCCATAGCATAAATAAACTATTCATTCATTCATTCATTCATTCATTAATTCATATAATAACATAATATTGTTTTAATTGTGTTTCGATCCAATTAAAATGAAAGGAGCCTATAAAAAAGAAAGCAGGCTTCTCGAAGGAAGATAGTCGCGCAGGATTGATGTTCTTTCGTCAAGGATTATTACCCCGGGCCTACTCCGTTGATGTGCACATACCCCATCGTTGTCATATCGACGAGAAAAATGTCGTCAATGGTTGCACGAGCTTATTGTCACCGAAGCACGGGAAGACGGAACATTTTTCTCCCTGATGCTCTTTTTTATCTTCGTATCAAGGCATCCATGCACTATCGCGTTCTTCCCATCGTATTTCACAATCATTTTTATGCCGTGTTCTACTTTTTCTTTTCATTTTTACCTTCTGGTAAACACACGCATGTACGTGAAAAAACGCAAAATAATCTTGGTGCATGCAATCGATGAAAAACTTATTGTATTGCCTCATCGCCATATCATGATTGGAATAACTGATATCTCATCCTTTTGTTTTTCATCTATACGTACGTAGATATATGTATGCTCATCTTTTTTTTCCTCGAACGCGAATAATTACTGTTTGCTTTTTTCAGTAATCATGCGAGCATACTCTACGATCCCCCATGGCTTGCGTTTATCATCAGGCATCTATTATTTTTCTACCTCTGTTCTGATATATATGAAATACTCTTTTGAAGAAAATAAAAAGAAAGCACTGAAAAAACAATGTTTTTCACTGTCGTTTGGTTTTTCACGGAAATTGAGATGGGTAAAGTAAAATTAGAAATAGAAGAGCAGAAATAGAAAAAAATAGGATTGGCAGGTTGCTCAATTTCGCACGAGGATCCGTAAGGCTGTTGGCGTTCGCCATAACCGGATAACCGGCTCGTGTCCCGATTGGCGAGCTTTCTCGCCAAGAGCCCCGAGACGTGCGTGATCCTCTTCCGGTTTCGTTGATCGAGGCATTAAATTCGCTCCAGCTCCCCCGCGCATGTACGTCTGTTTTTTCAACGAGATCGACGTTGATATTTCCGTCTCGTAACAATTCGAGATATTATTATATTCATATCGAAAGGCGAACGCAAAAATTCTTTGGAATAAAAATCGTTTACTGTCGATACACTGATTATAAAAGTATTTCACATCTTTTTTTCTCATTCGCACACAGCGATTCTCCGAATTTGCAAAAAAAATGATAAAAAATATAATATTTCATATTTATTCTTATATTCAGACGATATATTTAGATTTGCGAATTTCGCAGTAATTATATCCACGGAATTCCGAATTTCGCTCGAGGGCAAAGCATCAAGTATACATCAGTTCTTGTGAAGGAACACGTATGCGTTCTCGAGAAACTCTCGAAACAAACATTAATCAATTCTCCTATAAGCGTATAGTCAATCACGCTTCGAAAATTCACATCGTAGATGTTACCATTCTTATATACAACCCACTATTAAACCTCAAATAAAAATTAAATTGTGATAAATCGTAGAGTATCGGAGAGCAACGCGAGGAACATTCTTAATCTCCGTACTTTCCCATCGACTCAATTCGTTTTTTGCACGCTCTCCTCAAAAAATCTTATTAAAATGCACATCAATCCTAGAAATGTTTCACTTGAAATCGTTTAATTCTTTCCATTCCGTAACGAGTTATTTTATTTATGATTATCATATATAATTCTCATAAATCTAGATATTTATTTTTTAGTTAATATTAATGTTTAGACGCGTTGAATGATGAGAACGAGGTGATGAGTTTAAAAATTGTATAGAAGCTCGGTTCGTCAAGCTTCTATGATGAATTATTAAAAGATAGGTTAATTATTCAAATGCGGTTATTAAAAGCGATGGAGCCGAGACGCGTCGAGTTCGCGGCTTAACCGATTGTTTGCGTGAATTCGACTACTGAATAATCATTAGATGCGTTGGAATAATAGACCGCTACGCGCGGTTTTTGAACGAACGAAAGCCGCATCGCGAATCATGGGTTTTAAATAAACTTTAGGTTCTAAAAAAAATTCAGTACAAGTTGTGTTTGGAATTTGCGTTGTTCCATCTTCCGAATGAGAAATCCACTAATCCGACAATTTTTCAACGTGAGTAAAAACATTTTGAACATGAATGAGTTGTGAATTATATATTTCGGAAATTCATTTGAAAATGCTACTTAGTCCTTTACCATTTTCTGACTCACAGGGACCAAACCAGTTAAACTTAAACCACAGCGATCTCTGCTGAGCTTTTCTCCAAGAGGAAAAACGAAAAATGCTCAGCAAAAGCTAGAGGGATAAGGAAAAGAGCAGAGAATCGCCGCAAAGAGGAAGTGTAAAAGGCGCTCGAGAGCAAAAATAGTTAGATTCGCGTCGTATATGCGCGCGTATACGAATGAGGGGTTCGAGCAGAGAGGAACATACACAGAGCAGAGAGACACAACCCTTTCTCGAGCTTTTATATCCCGCGCACCAGGAGAAAAGGTCATTTCCCCGGGCATCTGGCCTGAAAATGCGACCGAGGATGTGAGACGAAAATGACGACGACGTCGTCGTCGAGTCGTTACATTTCTCTCTTTGCCTCTTTTCCACTTTTTCCTTCTGCGTTCCTTTTTTTTTTGTCGAGTCCCAGATTATAAAATTAACGTTTCCATCTCATCCTTCGCCGCGTGGCTAGATTTCCTCTCGGCTCGTAATCCCGTATGCACGCCTCGAGGCTAAATTTCGTGCATCGCAACGAACCTACAGGACAAACAACTCTCGGAAATTAACGCAGGGGAAAGCGAGGAATAAGAGGGAGGAGGAGAGAGAAAGAGAGCTCATCCTCCAGCACGCGATGTACAAGGATCGGAATAATCGTGAACGTCAAATTTAACGTGACTTGCTCGCTGGGCGATCCATTATAGAAGTATAGCTCGTAAAGAGAGCGCTCGTCGTTCTGGCTTCCTATCTCCTCATAAGCGCGGTTCGACTCGTTCACCCTCGCCGCAATTCTATATTATTATCGAGCGCAAATATCCGCGTATGCAGACTCGCGTGCCTATAGTGCACATTCGGGTGCGTTCACTCCTCGACCCGCAACCAGAAGCGTTTGTTCTGTCAAATCTTTGTTACTGAAACTAAAATCTCCACATCGTATATCCATTTATGAATTATCACTCACGACTGTACTACCATAATATTCGCACCAATATTTAAATCATCATACATATGCATGCTCTTGTTTTATGATTACTTTAAAGTAAAATACACATAATAGGTTATATGTACATTTAAAATATGTTGCTTCGGAAGCATGACAAATTTTTCAATCTAGATAATGATAAAATAATATAATAAAAGCGATTGAGATAAACGAAAATTTATTCATTATTATAGAGAAAAAAAATAAAAATATGGTATGCACATTTTTATAGCGATCGATTGCTAAAGTTATACGTATAAATTTTCTTCGTGACCAAAAATTCTCGTGCGCATATGCATATAGACGCTGTTCAATTCTCAATTCGCAATTCTTCGAAATATCCTTTGACATATCGCCACATACATAAATGCGTGGGTACGCCGGTTATCCTTTTTGGACTCTCTTGTGTTTTTGCCGGATAATACGAAAATCTTCGAATGCGAATACCATTTCATAGGACGAGATATCCAACATCCATCACGGGTATCTGCATTTACGGCTTTCGGACGTTTCTTTCTCGCTCGCTGAATTTTATACGCTTAATTCGTAATAAAATTCTCGCAAGCGGGATGCATGCCTGCACTTTTGTACGGAACGTATGCGCAGGACTTCGAGACCATTCGAGGAAGAATACAAGAGAGGGGTGAAACAAAAGAAGAGAGGGAGAAAATTGAAACGAGGAAAAGCGAGATAGCCATTTTTCATTATTTTCATTTTTCTCTTTTTTTTATGCCATATACCTCGAAAGCATAACTCCACTGAAATTTCATCATCGTTTGCATTCGTAATAGAAAGCGAATGAATAATTAACCTCCCGCATCTGCGAACCGTAAACTCGAGCGCTCGACAAACAAGAAAAATGAATCTTTGTATTATTTAAATGGCAAAAATAACGATGGTATGAGGAAAGAGAAAACGATTTTTAATATTTTTATATACGACTCGATTTTTGTGATATCTGGGTATATGAAACAAAAAATCGATATACGTACTACCTACATATATGTATATGAAGAATATATAGGTGTCATTATCATTGGTCATCGAGACACACGTTTCATCCAAAGCTTAATAGTATTCTCCTGCCGAATGCGCACTGGCCGTCAGAACCGAGAGAGAGTACAGAATAGGAGCAATGCGTATTTAGCGGAAACATGCAAAGCCGAAAATTGTGAGAGAAAAACGAAAGGGCCGCCTCCATTTTCGCCGCGAATGAAAAAACGACCTTTTCACTCTGAGGAAATCGACGTAAACGTCGAGGGTGCGAAATTGGGAGAAGCGATGCAATTTAGTGATACAACCCCGCGAGCGAGCCGGCTAGCTTTTATTATACCGATTGTATCATATCAGGACATCGATACATGCATACATATACGCATGGAAGGAAAAAAAAGAATGTCGGCAATCATTGGCGATTTACTTGAAGGATTAAAAAAAAAAAAGATGAGAAAAAAAAAATTGCAAAGCGCGCATGAAACGAGGTCCCCACTTTCCACCCTCTCGAGTATTGATTGACTTGGATTAATATTGTTCTCCTCTCCGTGCAAAATCGATAAAACACGGGGAAAACTATAGAACACGGTGTATGGAAATAACTCATTGAATCCGCAATAGAGCCGCGCGTTTCAAAGGACGTTAACGAGATGTAACGATATCAGGGCGTATACATATGCGCCTATTTCAGAATTGCATAAAAACGAGGTATCCATGCACCACTGTCAAGGCTCTTGTTATTACAACTCGCATTACGTGCACTTCTATTCGTTAAATTGCCAACATTCTCAACACTTTTTTTCACACAAATCGGCTCACCAAACAAAACACGTGCGTATTGTAATTTACCCTCTGTTGTAAATGAGTAAATCAATGAATTACCATAAATTTGAAGCACCCGGAGCTATACAGAAATCGATCACTTCCGTAATTAAAATCTCATCATTTTTAGTATTGAAATTATGGAAATGACGTAAATGACATTTTTATCTTGGATAATTTTTCTTTTATTCAATACTGTAAAATATTCAATACAGTATTATATTATGGAAATGGGTCGATTGGATCAAAGTTTTAGCTGCAAATTGAAATTTTACAAAGAATCATTTCCACATTGGATAAACGAATATACATACATTTAGTTACACGAAATTTGTGTACGTTTAATCAGCGAACGAAATTCGAATTCCCTTGTAACCGCACTGACGTAGATTAGAAACGTCCTTTCTGCATTTCATGAAATTTCGAAATGAGGTTTAACAAGAATTGACGAGCCCATTTTCTGCATTTTTGCCAATAAATTCGATATTCAGCAAGTAAATATTACAATTTCATTGAATCAAACAGGAAAAAACTAAATTAATATAGATGACCGCATCTGAGAAATAAATAATTACAATTAACATGGCCATTTTTCAATTTATTTATTTATTTTTATTCGTTATTGATGTTATTCCTGTTTTCGTGTTTTTCATCATAGACGCTTGAAAGAAAAATTGGATGGTTCGGTCGGCGCGAAAGCGAAGTATTTACGTATTTATATTCGCTCTGGGAAGGCCACCGAGTATACGCATATAATGATTAATGAAAGAGGAACGAATTAATGGACATCGAGAGGAGAATCGGTGCATGGATGGTGACAGGTAAAATAATATTGCGCCTCTGTCTATGGGCAAAAGGCACGCTCCATTTGCCGGACCGAAATTTACATCGTTCCCGTTACACACCGCGTAATGACGCGTTATTATTCACCCTCGAGAGTTACGCTACACATATGTATAGTACACCTCGCCTATTATACGGAAAATGTAATCGCTGGATACATTATCGCTGGATATAACTGAAAGACGAATTTTCCATCGAAATTTAGCTCTATTTATCTGCATCCTCTTTCCATCTCTCATCGCTCTCGTTCCCTTTGACCGAATTTATAAATTAGCGTTCATCAGGCAACGTTTTATATACTTGCGGTAAAATTACAACCAGGCCGCGAGACAATAATAAAAGCAGAGCACGAGCTTTGATTCACCGAACAATTATCCTTATTTCCACGCGTATGCTTTTTCCTCGCAATCTATACAATGCATTCTGTACATGCATATTTGTGACGAATAAGGCTTCATTAAAACGCGCTCTCCAGTTTGCATCCATCGATTTTTCATTACTCACGCGACATGCTCTTTACTCGTTACTTAGTTCTACTAAAAATGCTAAAAGCAAATAAAAACTACAAAATGTCCGCTTTTATTTTATTTTTTGCTCTCGGATAAATAAAATTTAATTAGTTGCATCTAATTAAAAAATTCACTTTTTCATATAAGTTACGGAAAACATATTCTGAGCACATCAGCCAAAATTTGATTCGATTTTTCCTGATGTGTATATAAAGTCAAATTTGTAAAAAAGTAAAGTAAAATGTAATTGAGAAAAAAAGGAACGAAGTCATGGACAGGATAGTGTGAGCGCTATAATGAATGCATGTATATCCAATTCTTTACCAAGATTTGTGGGGAAATATCGTATACGAATATGAGTAACGGTGTAATATAGCCGTTGAAATATCTCCGAACCCTTTATAACGCTGTTAACACCCAGTGATCGCTTTCAATCCTCGCAGTTCATCATTCCAATATTGCCGAGGTGACGCGCGATCGAATAGCACAGGATCGGAATGGACTTTGCGATGCGTTACATGCATGCGCGGCTAATACACGCGCGTTATTCCACCGTGACTTCGATCCACGCTCGAGTTACATTTATCAACCGGTAAAACTCAAATATGTCTATATATAGACGTACTTAAAGTGCATACTTTACCACGATCTAATTAATTTGTACAAACCCCAACATTGACGTATTCGTGGTGTTACATATCTTTTTAAGGATGTTGTACCCTTACATCAAAAAAGAGAGATTTTGATGAAACTTTGCATAAACGTAGATAAAGGCTCTAAAAAGTTCTTTGCCAAATTTGGTGAACTTTAGGAGGACGGTTTCGAAGATATTTA
>JAPYYX010000770.1:0-79844 GCA_030522605.1 Cremastinae sp. B BG-2022a
CTTGAAATTTGGTACACGTATGTAGGTCATATCAAAGAAGGTTTGTGCAAAATTTAAACAAAATCCTAAGAAAACAAAAAAATGACAGAACTACCTTAAGAGGCGAAGAATACGGAAAAAAGTCGAAAACTCGATATTATGTGATGTTCTATTTTTAAGCTAAATGCGAACCGCATTTTTTCCAAACGGATTTTTTTACGCGTTGTACTTTTCAAGTTGCCGTGACCGCTGTGAATATTTTTGCTAAATGCAAGTTCCATTATTCCCAAACAAATTTTTTTTACGAGCTGTATTTTTCAAGTCGTCGTGAACGCTGTGGGTGCTTTTTTGCGTTCTCTCGACATTTTCGCAACTACGATAGGGCGACTGGAAATTATATAATCCTTGTGAAGTGCTATAGGATTACAAGTCTGTATTTCTCCTCGCTTTGGTCCTCACACTCTCTCCTCTCTTACCTGAGAATTTCTCGCCCAGGTCAAGCGTCGCGGTTTGTTCGGTGCATTCGTATATCTACATACGTTTTTTCCATGTGCGAGCGGTATTTAAAAAAATGTTCCACATATGTGCCGTAGTCGAGAGGTACCGTGGAAAAATTTCCAAGCTAAAATGTCTCATTAAGAAAATCAACTACACCACGTTTAAATTTGCGACGAAAAAAAAAGTCAATCTCATATTTAAATTGCGATCTTAAGTTTTCTTACCGGCGTATGATGAAAGAAATTCAAATGTATATTTTTTTTAAATATTAAATTACCCTTCGATTGATAAACTATTTTTATAAAAATTAATGCTCTTTGTGGAAGGTAACATTTCCCAAAGACTCGGTCCGCACAAACACTGACTCGAACTACTTGGAATAGGTAAATTGGAGCGGTCAGTGGAGAAAAGGATCGTGATAGCATGTTTGTGAAACCGTCTATCCTTGATGAAATTTAGGAACTCCCAAGCCGAATCTTACGGCTCTGTGTGCATACAACACTGATAAAGATCAGCAGAGTTCGATTTGGCTGAAAGTTGTCCACAGAGAACACAAAGATCCAATAGTCTCGTGTTTTCGAGCAAACCTGATACCGGTCATGAATGAGTAAACCTAAAAGGAAATAATGAAAGGACAAAGAGGAGCGACGGAAACGAAGATTTAAGAAGTCACATATCTGTTTATATTATTCAGTAAGAAATTTGTTGTATGGACATGTTGGCACAAGTAAAAGTTTATAATATTTTAAAGCATAAAATTCGAGAAAGATCAAACGGGAACGAAATGCGCTTGTAACGCTGGTAAACATTTAAAATTTTCGATCTGATGGACAATTTTTTACGAATTGTCTACGAAACACCAGGACTTAATTTTTTCATAATTTCAAAGAAATTTGATACCGCTCATGAATGAATAAAAATGAAAAGAAATAAATGATGTCAAAAAAATGTAAAAAACAATTTGCTGGATATTTCTTTATATTAAGGAAAAAATTTATTTTATAAACATTTTATCAAAACGGATAAAACTTTAAAATCTTTTGAAGAAAGAAATTCGTGAATGATTTACAGGGAACGAGGTATCTGTAAATCTGGAAGGATTCTATTTATAGACAAGTTTAGGTCTATAGATTGGGGGTCAAAACGGAGGCATACACGAAGTTGCACGAAAGGTTGAATGCTCTGTCGATCGATTCGATGTTTGCAGAATTCATCAAATGCAAATCCGTCACGTAACAAACTTTGCACTCACCGAGTTGAATTCTAATGGCGGAGTAGAAGGGCGGGAGGGGAGGGAGCAACGCAAGAGGACGAGCCGGTGAGAAAAGCGCTCAGGGAACTTCCTGAGCTCCGAGTCCCCAAGACGAAGTTTAGGATTTTGTACCTACAAGAGAGTCACGACCAATCGATTCGAACGACACGCGTGAGTTCTCGATTTTATCTTGTTTCTGCTGATCGTTCGAACGAGAAGATTTTTATTTTACTTTTTTTGCGTTTTATTTATTCACTGCTGTTTGATTTGTTTACCGAAACACGAACGTCATTTTTTCTCTAATACGTAATTATTATATATAAATATGTAAAATATAAAATGTATTTTATATTATATGATATATATTGTATATATTTTTATATTATACAATCATATACTTATATAAAATAATATATAATATAAAAAAAATATATTTAAAAAAATACGTAAACATCTACAAAATTATTTTAATAATATCGTAAATATATAACGGAATTTAACTTGCACATTCACAAAATAAAAGGAAAAAAATGACTATTAGCTTATTCTAAACGTGTAAATAAATATAGAGTTATGTATGACGATAAAGAACGATGTCTTATATTATTATTATTAATAATTCTGTACGACAATTTCATAAAAATGAAAAATCAAAAACTCACGATCGTCATGGAACATCGATAAAGCACTTCACTTGGATCCCAGCATTGAAATAAGCAACTATCAAATAAGCAACTGTCAAATAATCAAAAGTCAAAACACTCGTGTATACGTCGAATGTCGAAAAGTTCACAGGATTACACTGTCCTGATGAATCACAATATAGGCCAAAAGTTTGTTTGATTGTTCACCACATCAAGGAATTGACAGCTAACAGAATTAACTGAGATATTTTGACGTTTTTGTCAAGGAAAAAAGCGAGTATTGCACACCCCAAAACAACGCGTGGCCTCGGTGCCGTATCAATACCTGAACAGCTGTTTTTCCCTGTGTATTCCCGGCTGGAGAGCGGGAATTTACCGTGTGGCGCCATCTGAGAATCAATAAATTAACTTACCTATTTTTTGTCGATAAGAACGATATTACGCAATACACGTTGTCGCTATGGCACATTGTAACGTCGGTTAACTATCGACGTAAGAAAACCAATGGAAATTCTATTCATGAACATTTACGACAAATTTCTACTTACCGACTATTTATTATTTAATTAGGAAATTTTGAATGAGTGAACATCTAACCTCGTGGTATATAAGGCTCATGCAAATAAAAAGCGTCACGAAAACTGACCTATTTATGGAAATGAGGATGACGCATTTTTTGTCATCATAATGTGTGCAAAGACTTCTGAACTAGACCAGTCACGTAGAGCTGTTTGATTCATCTCGCACGAATCGTGACCAGCGCGCATTCAAGTCATCCGTTGAATCGACCAATCACGCAGAATTATTCGATTTATACTCTTGAAAATCAATTTTGAGCAATAATAATAAAGAAACGTGATTTATCGAGACTCAAGTCCGTATAAAATAAACGCATTGATCTGAAAACACGTTACCTCTTCGAATAGCTACATTTTCTTAAAGATTGATAAATAACGTCGATAACAGTTGCGAGGAAAGAAAAAATCACACATAAAATGAATGAATAATTAAATATCTCGTAAATAATTACATTTATTTGAATCATCGGTTTTACAGCGTGATAAAATGTGATGCGCCGAGTTGAAGAACCACCTTTTTTCTCTCTTCTACTGTTTTGCTTCTCATATCTCGGTTACTAATGTAAGACGATTAGTTGGGTGAGTTATATGAAAAGAACGTAAATGGTACAGTGAGAGAAAATGAAAACTTCTCCTCGTACGATTGTGATATTATTTCGAGCTCAAAAGTTCCTCAAAAACTCGACACTTTTTTCCTCACTTGATTCTCCCAACCCTCGTGGTCATCGATAGCGAATTCACGTCGTGTTTTTCACTCTCGAATATTTTCTCAATCAGTTTTTCTGCGATGTTACAAACTCGTAAGATTCTTTATGTATAACAATATATATATTATTTTAAAACGTTAGTTATACTTGTATTTACTCATCTTTATAAGGCCACAATATTTGTATTCGTTTTCTTATTTTCTCGTGTTTCTCTTATTTTCGTTCTCTTTTTTTTCACTCTCGGGATATAATAACGTTCGAGTGGGGTGCTCGTAAAAAGTGACTCCGGTAATCGATTTGGAGCTCAACCTGTGTCTCACTTAATGTGTGTATAAGTGTACAAATCGAATTAGATTTTATTTTCAAGATATACCTTTTCGCTCTGAAATTTATCGCGCTCACGTTAAAACAGCAGAAAATTCATGATTGCGATCATCGAAGCGTTCGTTATTGTTATTTTCATTACCATTTTTTCGTAGAATAAAAGTTTCTTTACGATGAAATGGCTTGCTATACACTTTTCTTGATTCTGATATATTTCATCGTACACACGAAGATTTCGGCAAGGGAAGACAATGAGAGAGAGAGAGAGAGAGTTAGACAGGGCAACAGATACGAAAAAACAAAAATAAGTTCATTTTTCTCCAGAGATGATCTTTTGATTTTTACCTGGATTTTGTTTTTCAAAACTCTTTTCTCCTGCTTGTATAATAGTACAAGTTTCGATAAAAATAGGATACCATTTTTGAAGAAAAGTGTTGGAAAATGAAAAGAAAAACTCGTCAGACTCCCTTCAATAATTCGTCTTTCTTTCCGATCCGACAAAAAAAACAAAACGCAATGAACAATAAGACTAATCAACATCGCGAGATCCATGGTCGACTCACCATTTTCGATCATATCATAAAATAATAATTATACCAATAATAATAATAACAACAATAATAGCAGTAATTATTTTTATATATTATCAAGCGATTTGATGTTTTCTCTTTCTCGTTTCACGATTCTCATTTTCTCGAATTTTGTTCAATCCCCATTTTCTCAAGCTCTTGTGTCGAAATGGATTTTTGATTGTAAAATATCTTCAACGATTTTTTAACAAGATGGGTTTTTGTTCGAGGGATGGTAAAAATTGATCAATTGTTTCCGACTTTGTTCCTCGTTATTTTCAGTTCTCTCCTCCTCTTCTCTTCCTCTTACCGCACACACATTACTCTGTATCTTTCTCTCGCTCTTTCGCTCACTCTCTCTCTCTCGCTTTTTTCCACTCTACGATCTTCCTCATCCCTTTCGGGCTCTTATTCCGTAAGCTTTTGCTTGGCGCACTCGGGACATATGACGTCGTTACCGTCGGTGATGAATCCACGACCGACCAGCGATGTATTGCACCCAGCGCATATGAAGCAATTGTTGTGCCAATGCCTGTCCTCGAACGAGATAAAGCGCGTGCCACCAATTCCTGAAAATAGTAAGTTTAAAATAATAAAATTGGTAAATATAAAATATATAATGGGGCTGAATCGGGGTACAGTAGAGTACTCTCTTATGGCAACATTTTTATGGACAATTTCTCATTGGCAACAAATCGTGTTCTGATGGAGGATTAGGAGAAGTGACCCATAGAGTTTATATCTATCCCGAAAATACGTCCACAAGAGAGTTGACTATTCTCTAATTCTATTTTACCCAACAGTACAAGCATCAATCAAGGCATGACTGATATCAAACGTTATTTTCAAATTCTCTCAAAACTTGTTAATATTATTTTACATCAATTAAATTTTTCCAAATTTCAAAATCTTCATATGCCCGTGCCTTGAACCTGATGTGTACATGACGAGTTCGTAAAGTTAACCGATAGGGAGTAGGAAAAAGTTTAAATGAAGTTTGAAAATTTTTATCACAGGTGTACAGAAGTTTTATCTTGTTATTATTATTTGAAATAACTCACCGGTAATGGGCTTGGTGCAGGCGGTGCATCTCTTTGCAAATAATTCGCCAAAGCACTCGGCGCAGTATGGCTTGTCGTCACGAGATGTGAATCGTTGTCCCGCGAGTGAATGGTCGCAGTTGTTGCAGGTAAAGCAATCCCTGTGCCAGGGTTCGTTCTTGTACGTCACGCCGCCGCTGGTGATAATCTGTTATTTAAAAAAAAAAGATGAACATGAATTACAGAATGAAGAATTTCCTGAAACCATCTAAGGTATTATTTCTTGAGTTTTTAAACTTTTACTGCATTACCTTGTTGCACTTGACGCAGCGAGTCGCAAACTTATCCTCGTAACATCCAGCGCAGTAGATCTCCTGTTCGCGCGGTATAAAGCTCTTGGTGCCGATGGGGTTCTTGCATACGACGCAGCAGAAGCACTTCTCGTGCCACTGTCGGGTCTTGTACTCCATCTTCTTGGTACCTGAAACAATAATAACATTGAAAAATTAGAGAAAAGTTTTTCTTTTAATTCTACAATGAAGATTTACTTTGAGACAAATTATTATCCTAAAATTTTTTTTCTTCCGATGGTTTTGCCAATAATTTTCTGTACCTGTATGAACACGGTGAGATTTTTATGCAAATTTCATAGCGACTCATCTAACAGAACGCAAAAACGAGTCTTCCCCGTGAAAGCTCGCGTGAGGCGCCTCGTTGGCTAAACGCGTTATATTTCTCACACACGCTAGTAATCATAACCAGCACGGATTCGCCAGCACCATTTTTCATAACTTTGAACGATAACAGATGGAAAAAAGTTTTTCTGAAAACCTTCGTACTAAGGATGAAGTTATTATTTTCTAAATCATTATTTTGCTCACTTTTCGAACTAACAATAAATTAGATTCTTTTCTACGTAGCAGTACAGTCAAATTATCAAAAATTCCTGAAAAAGCTACTACCCGATCAAATTACAATTGTGCATGGAATTTAACGACGCACATTTTTTTCTAATTTTCTTTTATTTAGTCTCGTTCTTCTTTATTTATTCATTTTATTCATTATCTCCCAGACGCCAGTAGCAGATCATAACCAACGCGGATTCGCCAACACCATTTTTCACAATTTTCAATAATAACAGATCGAAAAAAAAATTCCTGAAACCCTACTGCAAAAAATGAAGTCATTATTATCGAAACCAGAGTTTCACGTGTTTCCAAGTTACTTTTATTCGTTTCGACGCACGAGCTCGGTTAATTTATCAAAGATTCCTAAAAAAGCTCATACCCGATTAAATTTCAATATCGTACAAAAACGAACGAATTGCGTTTTATTTAAAATGTTTCTTTTATTCATTCTCTGCGTTTTATTGTTTTTTGATAAGGTAAACGTGGTCGATTAACACCTCCCACGGATTGAATAAAAAAATCAAAATAATCGTCGCATCCGAGACGGAAAATTGCGCAACGAATGGAGGCTCACTGAGATGGAAAAATCCGTATATTTATTTTTATTTTTCGTCCTGGACTTTTTTTTCCTTTACCTCCGGATTCGCATTTTTTCACCTTGTTCCTCTTATCTCCGATGCATGTGCGCTCGACATACGAGAAAACGCGAGACACCTCGCGGTATCCGATTGACCCGAATTCGCGCCGGCGGTTCTCTCCTTCAAGAAAAGAGGCAAGAGGCAAAAGATACTCGTTCGACCGGACTCCTCTCATTACGGTGATGCGAAGAAGAAGAAAAAAGTTAAAATAGTGAGATAACCCTTCTCGAATTGACGTTGTACATATGGGTCGAGCCTCTTCGATGCAAATTTCGTACCGCAAAGTTCGACCCCTCGACCTCGCTTAATTTCGGTCATTGCGAATAAATTTTTCTCATGAGTTATAATCTCCATTTTTTACACTGCGATCTCTCGTCGCGAACGTCAAGTACCAAAATGTAATATTTACAGCATATTTCATTTTCGTGTACCTAATTATCATTTTTGCATACTATTAAAATTATTTAAATATAAAAATATCTCAAGATATTATCAAAAAAATGAACAAATTTTTTCGAAAATACAACGAAAGAAGTTCAGTTGCAACTCTCATTGGAATTTTCGCAAAACTGATTTTTTTACGATACAAATAAAAATTTAGTAGTACGTAATACGATTCTTATCCCCGTGTTTTCAACGAGCGTGGGACTTTTTCCATCAACGGGTTATGATAATCGAAAGTATACGTCATTCACGGTCCAAAGTGGGCGGTTGACTTGAGCACTCGAGACAATTCATCATGTTCCTCCTTTTTATTTCTTCGTACAATTTTATACCGGTGAGTTTAAATCTCGACCTTTTTCAGTCGTAGCGTCAACATAATCGAGAAACTACGTAACCCTGATGCACATTTTGCATGCATTTTTTAGAATTACATCTGAGTACGATTTTTTATGAACAAAAAAAAAATAAATAATTATCCAAAATATGTATACGTACAAAGATATATCGAGAAATTCTAAAGTATGTATTTCCAAAGAGAAATTCTCCTACACAGTTTTATCAATGTACTTTCTAATGACTTGAATAAAAAATGAACGACTGATCCGTCAGCGTTTTCAACGAAGTAATGCAGAGATAAATAAAAGTAGGGATAATGTCAACTGAAAAAGTTTTACTTCCTGTTTACTGATCTCTTGGACAGCCTACACGCTCTTTAATCTCATTAGATATTTCTACAACTTGCATATAATAATACAACTGAGAATGCATGCTCAAAAAGGATCACCTATGAAATGAATTAACAAAAAATGTGATCATGAGTAATATTTTTTCAGAAATTTTTCGATATTGGAAAAAAGAAGTCATGCTAGATTTTAATGGGATTTTGTACATTTTTGAATCATGATATTTTCGCTAAAATGAGTCACAAGGTTGCAATACATTCGTGGGCGTTTAAGAGGCAGCCTCGGAAGATGTTTTTTTCCTCTCTTTCTCCCGCGCCTCTTTAATTTCGTATACATCGGTGACACGACGCGTTACCTCTCTCTTTCTCTGTACGTTTGCCTCTTCGGCATAGTCATTATCTTTATCCAGCCCAAAGGAGCAACGAATCATTACCGTTCGTATTATAAATGATGATCTAAGACCCGGCGGAGCTCCGAGGTGACCGCGACGTCCACCTCGATACAATTCGCGCGCATTAAATTTAACACTCTCGTAAAAAAATCAGTTCCAATTCGGACGAGCTGCAAAGTATCAATCGAGAGATGACATAATTTTGAAAATTGAATTTTATGTACAAGAGAAATTACGAATTTCCTTGTCTCGTTTAAAATTTCCGTAGAGTCGAATAAATCTAAACAGGAGAAAAATCGCTTTTACGAATTCGTCGACTTTACACGTGACTCACGATCGGTTGGACCGGAGAACTGACGTCACGACTTTTTATGTGACGTCCGAATACATGTGTGTATGAAATACTGTGGATAATAGTCCAAGGCGAATGCAGCCTCCCGATATTCATATATTTTTATTGTGCATTGATATATTTTAGATTCATTCGCGAATAAAAAAATTTATATTAACAAAAAGTGTAGAGAATCGAAAAAAGAATCATCCGAAGCATAAAGATTCTTTTGTTTTTATATTCCAGAAAGCGATGATCAGTTTTAAAATTTCGATGAAAATAGATATTCTCGGAAGAATCTCCACCAGTTTGAAAAATTATATATTTTTCACAGTCTGCGGTAAGGAAGAATGTCCGTCTGTCAAAAATAAGTGGTTCTTGGAAGGAACGTACAAAAATTTGCAGCGAGGCGTCAAATTTAGTCAGAGCACCACAGTCAGAAGAGTTTGGCGAACGAGGACAAATTTGACGAAAACAAATTTTTGTTGTTTTTCGTGGTTCCACGATTGTGAAATTTTTTATGAAATCGTTGATTTCGCATTCACACCTCTAATCCTTTTTTCGCGTTAGCGGACTCGTTATGTGCCCAAGATTACCTCGAGTATGGCATCGTTCACCAAACATCGATGACTCATCAGTATCGTATTGAATTGCATTTTGAAACGCGCACGAAGTATCAAAATTCCATTTTATAAAATTCAAAAATAACGAAATGTTGATGCTTCGCCCAAATACTCTGTGATTCTTAGTTTAGACGATTTTGCATTTACACCTGGTAAGTTTTTATTCGCGTAGACTCAACGCATATCCGAGATTGCTTCGCGTGTGGCATCGTTCACCAAACATCGATGAGTCATCAGCGTCGTATTGGAGTGCATTTTGAAACGCGCGAAGTATCAGAATCCTCGCACTTGTATCTGCACGTGTACTCAGGCGATATGGACGCGCACACGTACACAAAAGATCATGAAACCGCTAAAACCCGAGGCAGGCGAGAATCAACACGGCGAAGACTTTAACGACTCTAAGACCAAAATGAAAGCGATTTAACCACTATTCGCCGGTCTTGCGCTCAGATGAGTAAATATATATTCATGGAAGTGTGTACGAGAACAAAATTACCCTGACGAGGGTCCCGGATTTTACGCAGGCCCCCGACGAAGACTAGAATGCTGGAGAAATGCGTCATTTCTAAATATATTTCGTTTAGATACAACTTCCCCTCGCATTGAGGTCCCCGTCCAAACCGAAACTTTCCTGACCTACGAAAACTTTTTATACACTTTTTGCACATACATCCACATCGCTGGAGATTCATTGGAGGCTTTTTTCGAAAATAAAATCTACCACCAGAGTTGACTATTGAATGCTGTGAAATTTTTAAATAGGATTTTTTTACTAAAAAAGTGTTCTGAATTATTCAAATGTTTCTCAAAGTAATTATAGAACATTTCCAGTTACTAATAAACAAGGAAGAGATTAAACTTTCGCTGACGGTAATTCTGAACATCAAAGATGATCATAGGGTGTATAGTTGAAGGAGATTAGATCGATAGATTTTGTATAACGATTAGCAAGGAAAGATCGAATTTACTAATATTTTTAATCATACTTATATGTATGTATATATTTTTTTTAGATTTTTCAACTCCGAAAAAAATGTCCTGAATATGACGATATCTTTCTCAGCGTAATTGTTAAAACGTTACTAGCTATGGAATAAAAAATGGAAGATCAAACATTCGCCGTCGTTAATTGATTTCCTCAACAGCCTAGACGATCACAGGGCGTAGTTTCAAGGCGATCGTATCGATCTTTTTTTCAAATGCGCTACACGAAGATTCTTCATATTCACGAAGATTCTCCATATCAACGAAAAAAAACATGTTATTTTAATAAATAGAATCTAAGAATATTTTTCATCGATTTTGCATATTTTTGGTGCGTTGATCTCGCAGCTGCCACTGATGCGTAATGCGGATAACCAGTAAATGGAGCTAATTAGCGAGTTCGTTAGCTAAGTGCAAGGTATACAGACAGGTGAACGCGAGACGAATCGACCGGGCGATGCTGCGCTGGCTTATATTCGCCCGATAAGGTTACGAGAGCCTATGACTCGATTTCTCGTACACATTCTGTGCTTGGTTATAATCCTGCTCCTCGAAAGACCGGTTAGTCGCGTGCTTATTCTATATAAACGCGCGAACGCGTATCGAGCGTACTTGTGACATTGTATCTATTTGCGCTTGTGCGCGTACCAGGTCCGTACGTGTGCGTAAAACCACCTCGGCCCACATCCCATTGGCTGAGACCATACTCTGACCTCAAAACGATTCAAGAACCCCAACACACACGACGCAAGCCGCTTCCAGTACGAATTATAAATTCAACGAACCTTGAAATTCGGTAATCGATAAAAGAGGCGAAAAAAAAGGATCGATGAGAAATTAAATATCCTTGGTGCACAATTTTTTTTGTTAATCCCGATTTAAATCCTTCGTTTTTCGACGTTGCTCCGAATATAATTTTTCCTGACAATGAACGCGAGATTTTTATCCTCTTTCGGTTTATTTCCCTGCAATGTATGTTCTTCACCTGGTTCGGCTTTCCTGGGATCGCCCAAATTGCAATCCCTGCCGAGGCAGCAGCGAAATTTCGGATCGCCCTCCATCGGGAACATGCTGAAGATCGCGATGTCCTCGTCCTTCTCTTTGGCTCTTCGAATTCTCTCCTCACCGACGGTTTTCGTCGTCAGGTGCAACTTGCTGGAGAGTCTCTCCCTCAGGGCCTCCGTAGCCATTTTTTTTTTTAATTTTTTATACGAAATTATCACGCACACTTTATCACAATGTCCTCCAATTACCGCAAGATCTTATCCCGAATCTAAGAGTTTGTATTTTCACTCGAATAACAAATTCCTCCGATTATCGACAGATTAAATACCAATAGCTCTGAAATCAGTGTCTCGAGGTTACGCTCGGACTCGCGGCCCGATCTCCGATGCGTCGTGATTCTTATTGAAAGAATCGCGCGCCCGCGACGCAGGAACAGTGAGATAGAAAAAAGAGAGAGAGAGAAACAGAGACTGGACAATCTCCCCCCACTCGGAGAAAAATCACGAGCTTTGGAGAAGTTTTGCGTATTCGTCAAACGACTTTTTGTCATTACCACCTGTGCAACGGGCTCTCTGGGAAGAGACGCTTTTATTCTTCTCCTTTTTCAACAATCCGATTATCAACACGCGGTCTTTTATTGATTTATTTACATGTGCGTATATGAATGTGTGCATGTCAAAATGTTAATGAGTCAATCGGTCTACAGATATTCAAGCAAATATTCCAGTTACGTAATTTTCGTCTCGAATTATTCAAATACGAGTTTTGTCATTAACTTTTCGAATATTCTTTTTTTATTCTATTGTATTTTTTAAGTGATTTTGAAAAACAATAACATTGCGCGGAAGATGATGAATTATGTTGAAGAGCGTAATGGAACTTATAGTCAAGCATTTACTCACTGAATTTATGATACGAATTTCATTTCATAAAATATCGAGATGAAAATATAAAGTAAACAAGTTGAAAAAACAACTCATATATCAACGAGGTAAAAAACTCGTAGTACGATTCGTTTAAAGAATTTCGTGCCCGTGTACGATCTTGTAGCGTTACCGATTATGTAATTAGCGATCGAAAAAAAGGATTTATCAAAGAAGATAAATATCAAGATTAAAGATTCTTCGTACGATTATATTATATGTATTCTGAATCGTCTCCAAGGGGTTATTAATTTCTCCAATAACTCCTCGACAAACAGAATGTGCAAACAGAAAGATGAGCATCGATCATAAAAATATCCATGGTTATATCATAATATTTGCAAGTATGAATTCATCGAATAAAAATTATACTGCCGAATGAGAAAATTTTGAACGATGAACAATTTTTTCGATCAATTTTGAACTTTAAATTTTCCATTTTTCTAATTTTGAATAAAAATGGAAAAAGAATCAGCTGCGATGGGGGGTTAATTTCTTGTCTGAAGAAAATGAGGAAATTTTAATGATAAACCATCTTTCGAATTTATATGAATAAAATGATAAAAAAATGAAGTGAATGAAATTGGGAAAGAATTCATTTTTTATGAAGAAAATGATAAATAATTTCTGAAATCAATTTAAAATTATTTAAAATCTAAAAAAACCTTTTTTCTTCAGAATTTACATATAATTCGATGCCAATAAAGTTTTCTAATTTTGATCAAAAGTTGACAGAGAATATCCGATGCGCACAAGAGTTTCAACGTTTTTTTTTTTATGATAATGAGAAAAAGACGCGCTTGATTAAGATGACACGATATTGTCGCGTAACTCGGGAAGCGCGTGTCGATTAGAAACAGGAGGGGAGAAACGTTTACAACTGGATTGAGAAGAAAATGCGCGATGCGGCGAAAAAAATCATGGCCAATGCGATTGGCTCGAAGGCTTACGAGCCACTGAGTGGGCAACCGGAGAGAAACTCGTGTACACTTCTGCCTCTCTGGCTTTTCTCTTTCTCTCTCTCTCTCTCTTTCTTTCTGTTTCTCTCTCAGTCTCGTTGCTGGAGAGACGTGCCCAGGCAACGCAGTGTATTGCGATAAAGCCCGCAGGGCGTGCTTCTCTGCACCATGTGTATACGTTGGCTCTCGCCAAGTCTCGAGGAAAAGCTTTCTCGCTATCTTTGGTATTATATTTAACGTTCATATGCATCATCCTGTACGCAAAAGCCATTCCCCTCGAGTCGTCGCCTTCGAATCCATGGCCTCGAAGTCACGATTACAAAAATAAATTTACAAGAACCAAAAAAAAAATTTTTTTTTCATTATTTGTACAGTCAAATGATTTTGGACATTTTTTAAATCGAGATCCTTTTTTTTACGTTTTCGAAGATATTGAAACAAATTAAAATTGATTCGAGACTCTCCTTGATCGTTGATTGTATCAATCGACGAGAGCAATTTCGATGCAATTTTAACGACCTTACCGAGGACATCCTGACAATGTTCTCGTCTTTTTTTCCTCGGTCTTTGCTCATGCATTTTTTCGCTGCTGGTGTTTTCCTTAGCTCATTTTTTTGCTTGTTCCAATACGATAATGTCAAACGTCTCGTTTGTTTATCGCGAATTTGCGCGTCTGACCGTGTCTCGCGATATGTCTCGTTGCGCAGAACGCGTCTCCTCGCGTAATTTATTGCCGGTTACGTCACACGGGCGAGGAATCGATCGGTTCGCGTTCGATGATTAACGACTCTTTTCAGTTCGGAAAGATCGATAAAGAGACAGAGAGGAGAGGGAAGGATCCAAAGAGTTTTGTGCCAAGTGTTTGTACTCGTTGGCGGCTTGTCGTACGCTTCCTGGACGCGTTGTCGGCGGAGAGCCGCGACTCAGACGTGGGCAGTTCTACCGATCTGTCACTTTTATCCATCATGTACTTATAGGGAAAAACTAGATTTTCTATTTTTCAGTTTGAGCACATAAAATAGAGGTTAAACAATCATTTTTTATAGTTATTTTCTTGGTTGAAATTTCTTCAATTAATAAATTTGGCGTGAAAAAGAAAAAATATCTTTTACTTGCAAAACTTAAGTTTTTATCAGAGAAAATATACAAAATAAATAAAAATTACTGTAAACAAATGTTTTTTCTAATCTGCTAATTTTTAGTACAATTCATCTTTCAGAACAATTACCAAAATGTTTATTGGGAAAAAGAACATTTTGAACTCGTTGGATTTCCATCTGCGAAACCGTTTTTCCCCGAACCGTTCAATCTTTTGTGGTGGGCTCTCGCATCATCTCTCATTGAATATTTATTTATTCATTAATAATCGGGAATAGCGCGGGAATACTTAATTGCCTGGGCGTAATATCTCACGTCCGAGGCTCATTTGCGTTCCCGCCTAACTCGCTTAATAAATAACGCTTTATAATCACGTTTATTATATACGCGTAAATAATAAATAATGTTTTTTTTCGCGTGTGATCGCACGAGAGATTTATAACGCACTCGTGAATCACTTTTCCGCGATTCCAAGCTCTATCCCGGATCCGAAGACACGCTGTCTACGCTACGACGAGATGAAGAGTGACCGATGCTAATCAATTAGTCTCTCTCCCCCGCTACCACGAGCCTGTATACCCGAGAAGCGAGCTCTCGCTGGCCAACAGCCAGTTATTGACTCATTAAAAGTCCGCGGACTAGGATATTACTAATTTAATACTCTCCGTAAATCGTAAAATTTTACAAATTTCATTTCGTAATTAAAAACTTGAACATTTTGATAAAATCAACATCAATTATGTATGTATTTTCAACTTCTTAATTTGAAATGAAAAATATCAAAAATTAATGACTCTTGAATATTTTCAATAAATCTTGCGTCGATTGAAATTTTCGATTCGAGACAAACTAATTTAGACTAGAATGGCGAATTTATACATTTTATAGTGAAACGAAACGTTGCTACAAATTTATCGTCCAATCTATATGGCCCTGCCGGTAACAAGAACTCTAGTTAAAGACTTAAAACCTTGACTCGATTACCTCAATAAGACAAGCCAAAAAGAGATCTATCGAGCAATCGCGATCGATTGCTCGTTAAAAATTTGAAGAACTCAACGTGAAATTTCTACAATAAAAACTAAGATTAAGACGGATAAAAATTTTTTTTTTGGAAATTAATTGATTATATTATATGTGTAAAAGTTTCCCAATGATATCTACATGTGATACCATGAAGTTGATATTCAAATTGAAATTGGTCACCTTCATTAGCTGAAGTATATGGCAACAAGATATTCTCACGCTTACGGATATTAATTGAAATTTGGATGTTTCTGTAAATGACCTGATAACGTACATTCTTTACAACTTCATACCTATACATGAAATATTGATAATAATCAATAGCAAATTTAATTAATACTCTTGACAGCTGTACCGTTCTCAATATTTTTTTGGAATTCCTTTACAAGAAACAGATTGCACATTACACTATACATATAATACGTTTGAATGTATTGACAAAATTTAAAAATCAATATTTTTTCTTCATTATGAATTCTGTTCAATTCCACAATCAGATTTTTGTTTGTTAACGCTTGGGGCGATATTTTTCTCTCGACGAATGAATAAAATACAAAATTCAAAACAATAAAAATTAAAAAGTAAATTGAAAAAAAAAATGAGAATGACATACCGGCACGGAAGATCTCGCCGCATCCATCGCAACGGCTGGCGAACTGAGCGTCATAACAGTTGCCACAATAGATCTTGTCCACCTTGCTTCCAAATTGTTTGTCAACGAGTGATACTCTGCACTTATTACAGAGGAAACAGGCTTCGTGCCAGTGCTTATCCTTGTAGGACAGATCCTAATTAACAAATTCAAAAATTAATTATCTAAAATGAAAAAAAAAATATTCGCCTCACATCTTTATATTCAAAATATTACTTTAATTATGCGAGATACATTAATATTATGTTAAAAATGTAATTACGACAAATAACGATCTGTCAGATCTGATGAGAACATTTGAATGGCAATTTGCGATTGAGTTGAAAAGTCAACTTTAACGTTCCACACTCACGTACGTGAGGAAGGAAAGTTTTGGATGAGATCGACGAAAATAAGCGGTCTCCGTAGCCCGATAATAAGCTAGAGAAGGAAGTTACAGACCGACGCGTGCAACTCGTCGCTTCTATTTCTAGGAGTGAGTAAGGCGATACCCGAGCTTCGAATGTTCTCTTTGACTCTCGTGACGTGACTACTGGGAGCCTGGATTTCGCAATTACATTTTGGGAAAATCGGGACTGCTGACGCGTTTCGACATTTTCCATTTAATGAAAAAACAGTTCTCGATTTTTCCAATTATTATTCTGTACCGTGTAATTCCCGCGTTCTCTTCGAGATCGAGATTTGAACGAAATGAGAAAAAATAATGCAATTACTTTTGAATCTATTCCAATGATCTTGTTGCACTCCTCGCAGCCATTCGCGAATACGCTCTCGTAGCACTTGATGCAGTAAGGATGCTCGTCCCTAAGAACGTAACGTTGTCCTGTCAGAGACTCGTCACATTGCCAGCAACAGAAGTGGCCGCTGTGCCAGTCCTTGTTCATCGCCTTTGTGTATTCCCCACTGAAAATCAACTGCAACACAACAAGAAAGAATGTCGTCCATTAAATAGGGAATTCCGAATCAAAATTCCATCCGATTATATCATTTGAAAACAAAAAATTCACAAGGGAACATTTTTTATAAAATGTTAAATTACGAAAATTCCGACTATGTTAATTTTTTACTACAAAAAATATGGTTGATTTGTAGTGAAAAGGGAGGGTGTACTTTTGTACAATATAAATACATATTTTTTTTCATTCGAGTGGAAAAGTTGTAAAAAAGTAATTACATTTTTTCCCTATCAAAAATTATTAAAAAATTTTTGAACATCATTCAAATACTTTTAAATTTTTTTTAAATATTGGACATAATTGTCTCTCCTGACACATTTAAATTGGTAATAAAAAAAATCGTGACGTTTTCGTGCGTTGTCCTGATATGTACCTTGGTTGAGTGCTGTTGTATGTGCTGGCTGAGTATAAATATGTGACATGCTCGTAAACGTGAATTCACGTAAACGTTTTAAAAATCATGAAAAAAAGAATGGAGCAAGTTTTTTTTCTCGTTTTGACAGCGTGACAGCCACATGGGGTTTTGCTAAAATAATGACAAATGACTGACGGGAGAGAAACGTCTCGCGTGTGCCATCTCACCGCTCTTAAAATGATTTTCGACGCGACGCGACCGCAAACCTTTTCTCAAACTTTTCTTCCATTCCGACCGAGTCGCTAACTGCTGTTTATCACGAAATGCCACAACGGGGCCACGAAAATTTCCCCTCGGAAATAAATACATAGTGGATCCATCACGAGGATCGACCTTCGCTTTGGAACTTCGCGCGATAAGAACTATACTCCCAAAAATAATAGTGATCATGAACCTTCTCGCTTCGTATACGTAAAATACGCAGGATCGGTAAAATCTTGATAGCTCGGTAACGCGATATCCAAACGATCCTGACCTTCCTTCACGACCAATTTCCAAAAGTACATGTTAAAAATGGAAAGGAAACTTTTTCAATTATCACAAGTTCAACGAGATTGTTCAATGATAGCGCGGATAAAAAAAGCCGACGATCTCGACGAATCAAAAAAAAAAACTAGCTGAAACATATCTTGATCCGATTTTTCTGCACGTCCCTGGCACACGCGAGAGTTTTGAAAAATAATTTCGTGAACATGCTGCTCAGGTGCTACTCAAAAAAAAGGGGTGAAACGAGAGTCTACTTAATATCTCGAAAGAATAAAAAGATAAACGAAGGAGCAGCTCGATTCTTTGTTAATCTCCAGCCAGCACATACTCTTCGATGGCGTTGTGATGATTGTTCTGGGTGCTGTCGACCTCGGTTATCGTAACCTCGGCGTTCTGATCGTGACTCTCTCGTCTCTTGGTTGTCTTCTTCACTTTGCGAACTTTTCGCTCGGTGGTCGTGTACACTACACTGTCTACATCCGCCATGATCGCGATCGATATCGATACTCGGCTCTCGAGGGTGCTCCTGCGTCCTCAGGTGAGAAACGAAATGCGTAACGAGGATTGGAGAGCGCGGAAAGATTCGATTTTCCGAGCCGGAATAGATAAGAGCGCGTGGGAAAACAAAAATATGAAAAAAAACTTAATCGTTCGATCGGCGAGCAGGACCGTTGGAAAAAAAGCACCGTGTCCCTTTCGTGTTTGCGAACTGACTGAAAACTACGAACGAATCGCCCTGGGCTTCATCTCATATCGGGATCCAGGCTATTTTCGTCGTCCCGAAACGACTCCAGAAACCGTGCGCACACCTCCTCAACTCTCCCCCCTTCACACGCTCGCCCTCTATGTACGTCTCTGTATGTTCTCGTTCGTGTTCCTTCGCTCCCAAAAGATGCTGCGACGTCTCCCATTCCACCACCCCGAGAACCCGAAAGCTTTTGCCACACATGCGAAGATGCAAGCGTGCCGGGTGCAACTTTTCCGCGGTTTTCGTCGATGAAAGTCAGAGAGGGAGAAAGAGAAAAGATTTAGAAAGAGAGAGAGCAGGAGCGAGATCCGGATGAGAGCGACCGTTTCAATCGCGGCTACAAGATTTTTCGAGCTTTCGAATCCCCAACTTTTTACCGCTGAGATAAACTTTTCGACAACAGCGATCTTCGAGATAAACGGGAAGAACTATTTTCTGTATAAACTCTCCATTCAGCCGAAAAATATAAAAGTCACCTTTTTCGGAACAAAAACGATTGGAACTGGTTTTGAGAAATGTTTTTATAATAATAAAACTTGTTAATCTTGGGAACCTAATTTCAATCTTTCACAAACATATCAAAGAGCCGCCTGTCGATAATACGTTATTTTTTATCATCCTCTTGACGAAATAAACTAGATTCAACTAAAAAGCGAATTTCTATGCTATTATTAAAAACAAACAAATCTATAAATCCGCCGGTTTAAATTGTGCAAAAAAAAACAGAGCGAATATCGCACAGTAGCATAGACGTGATTTTTTAAGCATAATAGGAATGCGACGTATATTGATTCGAATTTATGACAAAAGGATTTTTTTATACGAGCACTTTTAGGAAACGAAGCGTGTGGGAGCTTATGTCATTCGCTATCGTTTTCTGGCCCGGTAACACGGATTCTCAAGTTACGAAAAAACTTGATGTAGTCATGTCAAAGAAATGCGGGAAAAATAAAAGTGCCGAAAACACATTTTTAATGTGACTTTTTTTAAATTCGCGCATCACCGATGTAAAAATGGATGGAGGATGGAATAATGGAGGTAGGCAGAAAGAGAAAGAGAGAGAGTGAGAGAGAGGGGGGAGACCTTTTGAAGACGCTTGCGATATGAACGCGCAAAGAGATGAAAGGAGTGTGTATTAGAGTGAATCCGAGAACGAAGTCTTGAACGTGTGCCAAGCAGGTGGTTTTCGGTCTGGATTTTCGCGGTATACAGAAAACCAACATTGACGAGGATGGACCGCGGCGCGCGAGCGCGAGCACGATAATCATGAACGAGGGCATAAAAAAGCTCGCCCGTCTCAGTGACAGGGGAGAGGAGAACAAAAAATTGTCAAAAGAAAATGAGAAAATAGAGAAAGGTTTGCCGGTGTGTATACATTAGAAAAAGCTAAAGATGACTTTCGGGATAAAGTGGGTCGGTATTTTCCACGCATCACCAATGTCTCGGCCACCCACGCGCCCGACAATCATTTACCGAAAAGCGACTCCGACGCTCCCGAAACTCTTCCTCCTGTTTCGACCGCTAAGCGCAACGCTTTATTTCATTTTATTTTTTCATTGTTACTCATTCCCCGATAATCTAAAAATACGAGTTGGGCAACCTTTCTCGTGTATTCAGAGATAATTTACGTCCACGTCCGTTTCGTCGGAATTAAAGCTGTAGGTAGGACGAGAAAGAAAGAGAGAGAGAGGAGAGAAAGAAACGTCAAATTTCGGCAAGACACGTCCCAGTTACTTTCGATCTTCGTTTACAACGAAATTCCTGTCCCAAATATCCCAGCCTCGCTCGAGGTACACACCAGCTGTGAGAAAGCCCCTGAGACAATTGGAAAATTCGAGGTGTTTCACATGCGGTGGATCATGAACCGAGACCATTGCCAGAATTTATTTATAATTCGCAATCATTAGGAGGTCTGAGAGGGCAAACGAGTGTCTGACTAAGCCACGAACAGATGCGCCACCATTTCGTACATTCGCTAAATCCCTCGGAATTACCGATATTAATGATCGATGCAATTTCTCGCCTTTCTTCTTCACGAGTATCGCGCCGTGCGATATCACCCGATGCGATTTGTATTTTTAAAAAATGATTAATGGGTAGTCCAAAGCCCGAGAAATTTCGACAACTTGAACATTCGGGCTATATCATATTTCCATCGCATACTCGAGCTCGGCCTACGCGATTAAATTGCGCGAACGGGCTTGTATATGAGATTGATATTTTGGTCGTCGCCGCAAGAAGTAGTCACACGGCACCAACGTAGAAAATCTCATCGTCTTCTCTCTCAATCTCTCCCTCTCTCACGTATCACCTCTTTTTTCTTTCTCTTTCTCGTTCCTCTAGACTCGACACATGCGACTGTGTACATCCTCATCTCGACCCCGTTGTGAGATTCACGCTTTACTCTGCTAACCCAGCACAATTTCGCACTGGGATACCAGCGTATAAAACGTCCCGGCGAGGAAAAAAGAGTCCAAATCGCATGGGGACAGCCCTCCGAGATGAGCTTTTTCTCGCCAATAACTTGAGATATTCCGCTGGCTAAATTTCTTCATTGTCATTTCAATAAACATTCCCCAGATGATTCGAAATTTCTCTCTACAAAAAAATTTCTACGATTTTGTGAAAATCTTTGGATTATCCATAAAAAATACTTTTTTTTAGTTTACCTTAATTCGTTTAGAATAGAATCTAACGTATTTGAAAATAAAAAAAAAATTTTTGATTTATTATTTTGCAAATTTCATAACGAGTACTGCGTTTTGAAAGTAAATAAATTTTTTATTGAAAATTTGTTATGCATGTGTTATAAAATGCTTCTGAAAAAAATTGGTAGTGCGAGACGAGTTTTCTGTATGAGAGAAATGGGACGACGGACACGTGTCGTTTTTTTTAGGGGCTCGCAATTTACCCAGAAAGCTTTATCGGAATCTTCGTTATACGGTATGCAGTACTCGATCGGTCCGCCACTTGACAGACTGGTACTCGCCTCCTCAGCGTCGAGAAACTCCTCATCCACCGAGGAGTCTTCTTCGTTGGTTCGAGGAATCTGTGAAATTCCGAACCTCTCTTCGTTCGTCGTTTCGCTGGTTTCCCTGTCGTAAGCGTCGAATCTCTGCAATATTTTCTTCTTCCCGTTCTCGCGGATCGTATCGGACTCTCGTACATCGCCGGAGACACACGTGGAACTGTAATCATCGAGGGAACGCGATTTCGTCGTTATCGAGCCTGGGAATCTTCGATTTTTGAAGGCTCTCCTTCCGAAGTGTTCTCTCTCTTTGATACCGATGTCGCGACGACTCTCGGACAGTCCGATTACCGGAATCTCAAAGGAGGCGTCGAAGCTCGTCTGAACTTCAACGGAGACGAGACTGGCGCGACTTTGACCGAGAGAAGCCTCGCTGTTCGTCGGTGAAGTATTCGTCCATTCGTCTCGAAGCGAATCCTCCGTTCTCGTCGTTTGAACCGATATATCTGATTTCCTCCTCTCCGGCTCTCGCTGACGTTTCGTTCGCTTCGCCTCGCCGGAAGCGAGATTTTCCGCCGATTTGCTCACTTCGGCGTTTCTCGACTTTAATCTCGTTGGCTTTCTCAATACGGTGCTCGAAGTCTTTTTCTCAGTTCTGCTCCTTCTCTGATTGCTTTCCGCACTTTTTTCCGAAATGTCTTTCTTCGACTCGAGTACTTTTGAGTCCGTTCGAGGAGCGGAATCCTTCGAGTCTCCCTCGAAAATCTCCTCGTTGAGCAAAACTTTCGGCGTGCTTCTGATGACGATGTGTTCTCGACACGGGGAACCAGGTTTCCTAACTTCCGGCGATCGAGACCTGGAGATCCTGATGAAACCCTTTTTCCGAACGCGACTCGAAATATCGTCCTCGTCGTCTATCGAAGACTGGGACGAGGATGAGCTTCGCTCGCTGATGCTTCTACTTACGAGCGCGGATCCTTGATCGAAGGATCGTCTCGTGGGAATTTCATTGCCAGATTCGAGCTCGAGCGAGCTGAGCGAAGAGTTCGATCTTGAGAGTTCTTGGGATAATCCCAGAGGTATCGGTGTCGGGATTCTGATGTACTCGTTCGGACCGGTGTCCGGGATAAGATCCTTGTACTTCGTTAGCAATCCCGCAACGTCGTTTTCCTCGATCTCCTTATCGTTCGACGCATCATCGTCGTTCACCACAATCGAGATCGGACGAGTCCCCGAGCTTCTCCAGACATCGTCCTCGTCCTTGTTACCGCTATAAAGATCAAAGTTCGCTAGACTGTGTCTGGAATCGGTCCTCGAGGGTGAGAGAACGTCACGAGTGCTGCAATCCGAGAGAGTTCCCCAGTCCGAGCCGCCGACGGATTTGAGCTCGCTCCTGACTCGCAGGCTGTACTCGTGAAGATTCTCCAACTTCCTCTTCGCGCTTCCGGAAACGGGAATATCACCGGAGTGAGTTATGCTGCACAGGCAGTCGTGAAAGCTCGGCACCTCGTTCGTTGAGTCGTGATAAGAGAGACAAGGACTCGTCGGTCCAGTCGACGTGGACGAGACTTCGTTCGAGACTTTCTTCAACGAGGACAGAAGTTCGAGGACTCCCACGCAGCCGACGAGAATCGAGAGCAGGAGACCCATTTTGCGAAAAAAAAAACAAATGTCAACGTCAATTGAATTCTCTCGATCTGTCGCTCCGATCGATCCTCTGCGTCATTTTCTGTGGCATTAGTCAGCTACCGAGATAGATTCTCGTTTCTTTTCCCTGTGGCTAATCAATTGAGCGATTGTCCCGGCAGCCGCGCGTGTCAATAAATCGCGTTCCGGTATCAAGGAGAAATGGTCCCGGGAAGTATGAGCCAGTCGATGACGTCACGCATAAGCGGAGACACACTCAGCCGAGCGAGTTGACCGGAGCTTTGGTTACGCAAGCGTCGTCAGGTACACCCACACTGGTAGTTCGCCCCGGTCGTTGGTAGTCGTCGCGTTTTATCGTTACAACATTTCGCGTTGGTTTCGCGCGCGTTCATGCAACCCCGTAGGTACGCACGGGCGAGCCCGAACGGGACGGAGGATCTCATTTATCGGCTCGAACGAGAATAATCGATGTTATATAGACGCGGACGCACATCCGTCATAACTGGCTCGTCTATGTCGAACCTATCGGAAGCGTTTACGAGCGATTCCGGATCGATGCTGGCTCGAAACTCATACGGGCATCGATCTCGGGCCGTCCGACGTCGAACTATTCGCCGCGAGTTGAATGGAGCAGGGAATAAACTTCTCTACAAAAGTTGCACTATGATACTGGTTAGACCTGCACGTCTCTTCGGTTTAGAGCTTTCGCGAACAGTTGCAATGCACTGCGATCCATTGCAAAAGCGAGATCTCGCTCGAGAGACAGGCTGCATCGATGACGAGAGACAAAACCCCGAGCTGGGGCTTAATTCTAAAGTTAGATCTCATGTCCCTGGACCCCGCGCAATAATCACGATGCCGCTGCTCTCGTCGGTGTCCTTAATGCATCTTGTCCGCGCGCGAGGCCTAAACGATATAATACGATCGATGAACGCCACTGATAATTAACGAGATACCCGCGAGAGTCGCTTGGCAGGCGCCCTCGCCTCGGAGCTCATCGCCTTCGAAATCTTAGCAGAATCGTCTGTCGCACGTACACAAACGAATTTGCTACATTTTACTACCTAATGGTAAATTATCATTTTGACAGTTACACGACTCAGGAGCGACGATTTTGCGATATCGGCGCCTCTCCTTGAGTACTTTGGGAATAAATGACGCACGTTTGGAATCACGAGGATTTAAGTACGAGAAACGAAAGCAATATGAAAAGCGTGTCTCTTCCGATTCTTTGTAAAAACCTGACTGAAATCGATTCGACATTCGCTCGCACCTACTCGCGAGAATTTCTTTTCTTTCTCTCGTTCCTTTTCTAACGAATTGTTTACATTATTCCCGTTCCTTCCGTTCTCGACTCGAGTAAACTTCAAGGGTAACATTTGTCGACCATTCAATCGCTAATGAAGTCTGCATTCAACCGGTGTTTATGAGCCAACTGCGCGGAGCGTGCCAAAAACATACAGAACTCGAGGATTAAAATAGAGACCCGCGTTCTGCACAGTTTAGAGATCGTTAAAAATGATTTCCAACTTGTATTTTACCGCGTATGTAAGAAGTTGGCGAATTATTACTCAATTGAGACGACGAAAGTGTGATGTAAAAAATGTAAATAACGCATGAATATCGCTCCGAGTGCATATTGTTTCGTTTATTTTCGCTCAATCGGATTCTCACCCACGTTTCTCGGTCAAAATTCTTCCTCGGTACGGGAATGCCCACGCCCGGGAGGTAATTTTGCATCGCTCGAAAAACCGGTTCATCCACTCTAATAATCTCCAAATATAGGTCGAGAGAATCGTAATACTCGTGGTCTCCAAAAATTGACAGTGATAGGATGATCGAGAGTGAGAAAAGAGGAAAAAAAATCGTGGGTATGCCGAGCGCGATGAGGTCTACGTCATTTCGTTTCATTTTATTTTCGTTACTTCATCACGCTTATTCCCGCTCGACGTCAGAAGATTATCGTCGTCCATATTCCGGCTCTTTTCTCATTCTTTTTCCTAACTCTGGCTCTCCTTCTACCGCCTCCTCTCCGTCTCACTTCTCCGAGGAGTGTGTGTTTTGCACTCGGTACTAAACATCAAGACGAATCTTTTGCGGTTATCCTACTCGCTGGCCAGTTTCCAGCCGCGAAAAATGGCACGAAGCTCGCTCGGGATTACGTCGTGTCCTATCGAACACTCGATGACTTATATTTAAACTACACTTCGAAAAGAGACTCATCGGAATACATATTTCTGTATCGCCATATGACTCGTCGAGGTATAATCTCGTTCAAAAAAAAGAGAACAAATAAGACACGCTGTAGCGATTTTCTAATGGATCGATGAAGCGAAAATACGCGGATGAAATTTTCTCCTTATCATTGGTCTGAAGGCAAAAAATTGTAATTCATTATATTAAAGCTATAATATGAATGATTAATTGTATTTGAACTACCCTTCAGAACGAGACTCATTGGAATGCATATTTTTTTATCGCCATATGACTCTTCGGGTACAATTTCATTCGGAAAAAAACGAATAAATCACGTCGCAGAAATTTTCTAATGGATAAAGCGAAAAAACTCGGATTACTTTTTTTCTGTTTTTATTAATGCAAGGAAAGAAAATCTAATTCCTCCGGCTCCACGTTTGATCTTTCAGCACGTGCACTTATCGCACTTCCGGTGAAAACTGTCCTTAAGCAAAACACCCTAAGCCGACTGACATTTATCTTTTCTCATTTTTCTCCTGGCGTATACAAATTTTTGTGCATACACACACACACGGACGCATTTGTAGGGAAAGGCGAGGATATCTTCGCCGAGCGTTACTCGCGCTGAAAATAAACGTTTCGTCGGCCTCTATACGAACCGAGCGAAAATAAATTCAAGATGCATTTTCTCTCTCGCTCGAGCTTCCACCGAGCTTTTCGTCATAAAGCGCACCTCTCCCTCGTGAAATACTTCTCGAGAATTATTATCGGCTCTCTTCCTCTTTCCCTGGCTCCTCAGACACTTGTAGATTTATTGGGAAAAGATGAACGAGCGGCGCTACCGTTCGTTCGTATATATTGAAAGATGTTCGCTCATGAAGCACACACCATTTGGAATTTCATGTTTTCCAGACCTCCCAGACGTTAAAAATCTCCCTCACGGAATCTGAGGCCACTCGAAACGAAACAAACTTCTTCGAGACTATTCTTTGCTTTTTTTCGTGTTTTTTTTTTACTCTGGTGCTCAGTAATCGAATTGTCTGGCTTCGTTAGACCTGATCCACATTTCAATTAGCTCCCGTTTTTGCGATACTGCTAAATTGAGAGACTGGAGGAAAGGAACAATGCCGATGCGCTATTTTGGTCGATGATCTACGATCCTTACGCTCCAACATTCATCAAGCTCGCTCGAATGCACCCAACTTTCAGCGGTCGAAATTTACGAACGAAATTTTCGAAAAATACATTTTTTTAGAATTATTTCATGAACTAAGTTCTTTTATTTTTTATGGTATCTTGAATATTTATATTTGTTCACTGATTGAAAAATTAAGAAAATCTACTGTTTAATTTTGAATTAACAAAATACATATGTACCTACTAAAATTATTTCTTACAAATTCACTCAAGACTTTTAGGGATTAAATTTTCAAAAATAAAATATTCTGAAAATCATCTCGTAAGCTAATCGTTAGTTTTTTTATGCCTTCCGTTTATGGTATTTTTAAGGTGATGTCCATCAACCCCTTCTAATGCGAGAGGGATCGACAGATGCAAAACGGATTTGCTATTTCCTCAAAGATTTTTGATATTTTCGAAAAAACAAGAGAATCATAGTATTCTTTGATGGAAAGAAAACAACGTGATTCATTTATTTTCTTCGAAAATGTTTATTTTCAGACAAAATAGCAAAGTTCGATTTTGCACGATATAGGACACCTGAACATCATTTTAATATTGAATATTTGTTTATAAACTAAAAAATTAACAAAATTTCCTTTTTAGTTTTTAAGCTCTGATATGCGGAATTAATTTCTTTTTTAAAATGTTTTTTGTTTCTTGGAGCCAGAAGAGATCGAAAACTTTAAAACCTGAGGATTTTAATTATTCTCAACCATAATCCGTCCCTTGTATCCACAATCAGTCTACAATTTGTCTTGTCATTTTTTTACTGATTCTCCCATTTGTTTTTTGTCATTATCAATCGTGGCACCGGACCAAAAATGGTTTCATGACATAATCTACCGGACGACCTCGAGCGTCTTGTTTTTTAATCTTCTTGTACTTGCTATTATAAGCCCCAGGTCTATCTCGCAAAAAATACATCTTCAAAAAATTTCCAATTTGATCGGAAGAATTTCCAGAATAAAAGATAATCATCAGTTTTGAATAAAATTTATAAAAATGTTTACCAAATCGTGACATTTCATCGTTTATTAGATATTTTTTTATTTATTAAATATTCTTTGACATCCAGCACGAATGAGCTCAGACGAATTCTATCGGAGGTTACGTCAGATTTTTCGTATATCCAAACATCGACCTTTCGAACGCACAAAATTTTTTCCATTGGCACGACAGTGGCAATGGCTCAAACCCGTGAATAGAATGCTCACGTCTAACACATCTGACAAAACCGACACAGATGAGATAGAGAGAGAGAGAGAGAAAATTGAAGAGAGAAATAGAGGAAGGAGCGAGTGCAAAGGCTGAATGAAACCTCGCGTGGTAAGCGAAGATTCTGGCATCAGGAAGTGTTGCGTGCTGGTCAAGTGCAAAGACCGGGTCAGAATGCGGCTCCCGCGATCGAGCAATCGGTCTCTCGAAACGCTCAGGCAACTTGACACAATTTTTGTCATTAGAAACTGAAATTTCCGAAATTTCGATGTCACAAAAAAAATTGGAACAACAAAAAAATGGACGAAGTTTGAATTAAAAAATTTTAAATACAGGAAAAAAATGTTTTGATATAATTTGTTATTCTTGTTTTTGTAAATTTTTTTGGGTTATTTTTCCAACTCGACCTAGTTTCCTCCATTCATCTTTTCGTAACATATGAAATCGCGTTTACGTATCTATAATATTACGAAATCGTATGGAATCTTTTTTTATATGTGTCAAGTCTCGTGGCATCGTCCCAAATCTCTTCTTTCCCCGGAATGAAAAACCCTTCCAGTATGGTCCCGTGTGCAGCGAGCCATAAATTTTATCTCCCTTTTAAAAATTCTTCACTCCATTTCTCTTAAATAATTTAACAGGAAAAAGAATCGTGTACCGGAATAACACGAGCCAAAAGTAAAAAATCCGCTCACCGGGGGTCGATATTTTTTAAATCTAATTAAAACCAGATTTTTTTAAAACGGAATCATAAATTTTTAAATTAAGTTTTTTTCGGTATTAGAATATCGGTTCACATCTAAATATTTTACGATCTTGAATCTTCAAAAAATTCAATCCTTTTTAAGTGACAAGGAACAAGTCAAGTAGCAAGTCATTCATTTTTTTATATAAACCGTCAAAATAACTCGCGGATAATAAAATAAATTTCATCGAGAGAAAAAATTATGGGTGAGCACTCAAACTTCTTCCATTTAACGATTTACAAAAACTTATTAGGGAAGAGAGGACAATCGAGGTCAAAAATTGATTTTCCATTAGAAATGCAAAATTCTAAGAACTTCTATAACTTTTAAGGAATACCGAATCGATTTTTCCACCATCCGTTTTTTTTTTACGAAAACGATCAAGAATTAATCATAATAAAATAAGTTTTATCGAAAAAAAAAACATGCGTAAGCACTTAAACTTTTCCGATTTAACGATTCATAAAAAGTAAGGTGGGAGAAACAATCAAGGTAAAAAAACGTACATCTTTTTCACAAGTGGAAAAAACCTAAAGTTTCAATTGCAGAAGACATTAAAAAAACGCAAAGGAACAATTTTTCACACACCATTAAGTAAGAAATATTCCATAGGTATAACAACAATACTACATTTTTTGGACTCAGTTCAAATATTATGAGTCAAAAAGTGTCACTCTCACATAGACTTTTCACCTTTCGCCTATGAAATTTTTAGTAATAAATTCACTTTATTTTTTTCTTGTAAAAAATTGACAAGGAAGTTTGAAAAGTTTGTAAATTACGATGTCGTGAAGCTTAATTATTGAGCCTGGTACACGGCGTCACGGTGTCAAGGTTGGGAACAAAAAGTCGAAACGAAAATGGAACGAAAAGAAGCCAGGCTCGTGAGATTCTCGAGTATTAGCTCTCTTTCTCTTTCCCTTTCCGACTCTTACGGGTTTCGTAGTTCGAGGGTAGTGAAAACAGTCGCGTGCAAATTTCCCCCCTCTCTGTCTCTCTCTCTCTCTCTCTCTCTCTTACTTGACTATATATAGCATGCGCATCATCGCCTTTTTTCTTTCATGAGTCGCAATTTCTCCGATAATCTCGAAGAAAAAAAAATCAACTCGGTGAATACATATCACTTTGGTAACACTCAATCGCTCCGTCTAAAATAAATTCCTTGTCTGTACGAACAACGATGTCGAATATATGGAGAAAATAAAAGCAATAGAATTCATACCTATAAATAGCAAAGGGATATTTTTTTCTATATTTACTGCGTAGTAAAATCGTCAAGTGATAATCGACGAGGAGGAGTGATTCGTTGAAAGATTTTGTCGTCTTATTTTCGTACACGCGGTTCTTCCGTATTTTTTTTTAGATATCTTACTGACCGAATGTCAGCCATTTTAAGAGGCGCCTGTCAGTGAGCGGACAAAAAACACAACAAGAAGTACGAGATTTGAACGTGAAATGTGACCACACGCGAGTACTCACGAGAAAACGTTAAGCTAGAAATAGAAAACGTTCTAGAAAATTTACAATCGTGCCTGGTGCAACATAATTCCGAATCTCTCCTCTTTTTCCTCTCGGGGTGTTACATCACGTGCTTATCCACAAAGCTTGCGATCGAAGTAAAGCGCTTCGAGAGATTTTAACGCCAGGACGAAAGCTCTTCGTAAGCGCGCTTGTAAAAATGATAATTGGCAGTTTGAGTGTTCGAGGAGAGACTCGAATTTCGTGGAAACACTAAACAAAATTGACTCTGAATCGACAGCTATCTGTTCGAATTACGAAAAAGTGAGCTTGCACACCTTAGGCAACGGGAGGTTGCGAAATCGACGTAAAATATTTCGGAATAAACAAATGCTACGTGCTTTTGACAGAATGAGCTTTTGAGCCAAAATGGTTTTAACGAGATGACTAACTATATCATTTTTACTAACGGATTATGAAATATTATTTATTTGCAATAAAATGCAGTTGTTTTTCACAATATGATCAAGATCTTCGAGTCACGTTACGTATGTAATTGAAGTTCAATAAAAAATGGTACTTCAGATGTGATTCATTGGAAGATTTCTTTTATTTTTTTTCATTTTCGAAATTGTCAATTGATGCACCAATCACGAGGTGTTACGAGTTCGCGACGAAAGGGCCATTACTCAAACAATGATGTGCATATAGGAGTAAAAAGGTGGATGTGGGTTTTGACCTTATGTCTGTCAGCGATCGAGCGTTCACTCCGATCTCGTGTCCATGTGAACTGTACATGCGTGTGTAAATAATGACACACTCGACTTACCGAAAAAAAAAACCACGAGAGAAATCTCGAGCTCTTTTATCGACAAACGAGATCGTTAACGTTTTATCCTTCCCGATAGAGCGACGCGAAATATTTTTGATTTTTATTGCTCGAAAATTGGCGAATTTTGAGTGGTTTCTTGTTCTTCGTGACGATTTATTGAGATGTTTTGATTCTATTTTTACATATTATTGTGAATAAAACGGTATCGCGAGGTTTGAAAAGTCATAAAACCGCTTTGACCGTATTTCGATGACTGACGAATGCACCGAACTGCACTGGACACACCGAGAGAAACGGATAAACGGGATCAAGACGCGAGTTCGAAGCGTGGTGGGAGATTCGATGAGAAGTCAAAATAGATCGTACTTTTAATGCACAAAATCTTGAATCTAGATTCGCTTCTATTATACATAGCTGTCGATTGGGAGAGGAACCAACAAGTTTTCGCGCCTCGCGTGTTTCGATAAGCAAGCGCGAGACATTCGCGAAGAAACGAAGCCAGAGGCGCGAGACAAATATCAACAATCGTGAGACTCGGCGCTGCGGCGACTCGAGCGATTCCTTATCAATGAGGACAATGTCATGCCGAGTGTCAGATCTCTAACTGATAATTTGAGGTTTAATGTACTTTGGATCCAAATATTTTAACTAATGACTAATCATTTTTAATTTGTCTTGTGTCTTTTTTTTTATTCTCAAATGTACAAAATCGTTTGCAAAATAAAAGTAAAAATGTAAAAACATTGAAACAAAATAGACGGAACATCGTTGGAGAAATTAAAAACTTCAGGTGAGATTTTTTATTCTTTCGAGAATGATTTTCTCAACTCTGAATTGCTGCATGTTGTTCATATGCATTGAAATTTTGTAAATTATTGAAAAAAAAATCATTTCAATGCATAGAACGAAATTTATAGACTATCGTTGGAAAAATGAAATACTCTCATCAAGCTCTCGAGGATCATGAAAACTCGAAGTGTTTCTATTTTTGGGAGTGATCTAAATAAAGCGAAAATTCAGGTCCGACCGTAAGGAGAGCATCGTGGACGACGACGGATGACGACGATTGAGACAAGCCTCATTTCTCTCGTCATCTGCTGACATCGAGCTGTTTTATTATTGCATATGCACGAGAGATATTTTGAGAAACCGCGAAAACTTTTCCATCGCCGTGTCTATCCTATCTGGCAAGAGAAAAGAGTTTTCGCAAAATTGCCATGTCGAGGAGCGAAAATTTTCGAGACGAGAAAATCCCCCGAGACTTTTTGTCCACGAGAATTTCGTCAACGGCTTTCGCAACGCGAGCAGCGAGCCAAAAAGGATCCTCCGTGAAAAATCATGAACGAGAAAGAAAAAAGTGATACCGAAAGTATATTTTTCTCTCAAATTATCTCATAATTTGAAAAATTTGCGAAATTTTGTCCTTACGTTGAAAAAAAAATCTGCATGGTCCTTATCGATTGAACGAAACCGCTCTACCTTGAGGGAAAAAAAAGAGAAGAGAAAAACGCGAGACTTGTGTCCTTATATTTGGGTCATCGCTTTCGTACCTCGTGATTTTTTTTTCACCGAGAGCAATGCCATCCCGAATCGGCTCTCCTCCGATTCGCGGCTATAAAAATTCCTTGCGCAAACTGCGTCGCGTGCCTCCTCGAAGAAATCCGGCCTTATATCGAACTCGTCACTACCATAAATGGACCGCACGAGCGTTTTTTTTTCTCCGAGGCGCATCGAGAATCCATCGCGAATATATTCCATTCCGACCTCTATTCGCGAGGGCGTAAATTTTGTATATTCTCCCAAGACTCATTCGCCTTCTCGATCCTGTTCGTGTGCAAGGACTCGAATTATTAAAACGAAAAAAATGCAGTATCCTTTCGATAAATTTCGAACGTTCCATTTTTTTCAATAACTTTCATTCTCTTGATCTACAAATTCTAATGATGCATGGAGAATTGTATGTGTCGGTAAGATAGAGATCAGCGGATACCAGTATTCGAAGCTTCATTATTTTTTAGGAACGCTTCGTTCGCTCGAATACCGACACTTTTCACTGCCAGTCAGAGAGAAGTCTTGACACGTACAGTACTCGCTCAGGAAATGCAATTTTATACACAATCGATAAAACAGTTTCCGACTAATTTTTTCCATGAAAATGCTAAAAATTTATTTTCGTGTTAATTTCATTTTCGTTGGTATTCTTATTCGTCACTCGGTACTTTTTTACATTCATTCAAGTACAATTTAGCTTGTTAATTTTCATTTTCTGAGTATAATAATCTCATGAAATACAAATACAGGTCTGAAATTTTCATCACGTATTTTCCTAATGTTCAATTTGATCTACGTTCATTCTTAGATAATTTTTTGAATAATTTTTGCTCATCACAAATCATTTGGTAAACTGAAAATATGCTCCTCTTGAGTTATTTCGTCCATTGCTCATTGATTAAAACGAAATCGTATTAAACAATCGATAAAACAGTTCCCGAACAACATTTTAATAAAAATATTGTATAAAAACACTCTATAATAAAAAAAGAATATTTTGCTCCTATTTTTGGAAAAATAATTTAATTTCTTACGATCATTCTTGTGAAATTTAGATGTAAAAGTTTGTCACGTATAAATGCGTGAAAAGTTCATGAGTATAACATTTCCGTTTGAAAAATCTGTTTTTTTTATAATAAAAAGGAGGACAAAATTATAATGAAGTTACCTCATCGCAAGCGGCGCATCTTGGCTTGAGTTGTTCGGCGTAATGCCTTTCGCAGTATAGGGCGTCGTCGTGTACACAGTAAGCAAGATCGACCAGCAATTCTCGGCACTGCGTGCATTGGAAGCAGGAAGGATGATACGAGAGACCTAATTTGCTCGCCGATACGACGAGACTTCCGTATTTGAGTGCTTCGTGGCAAACGCCGCATGTCTGCAAAAGGGAAGAAGAGAAATAACAAAACAATATAGAGAGGAGAGAAAAGGAGAGGCCGGCGCGTCGTTTCGCAAATATTTGAATTATCGATGCAGCGGGGTTTAAAAGAACTGGGAGAAAACAAAAATAAAATAAATGAAAAACTCTCACGTGGCCTCGTTCGAGAATCTCTTTGACGGTGCCGATATCAAGAGCGATCTCGTTTCTCGCAGCCATGAAGTCGTCTGCGCTAGCGGAATGTTGAGAATCCAGGTGTCGGCAGTATGCTCTTGCTAGATCCTGCTTCGGCAACTGCGTCGCCAATTGACGATCCCTGTGACGCTCGCCCGGCGTGCCGATCCTCGGCACCGAGATTTCCGGGAGCATCGAGAAATATTCTTCTACCTGAAGATAAAAACGACATTCAGGAATAATGAAATTATTTCCAATTAAATTACAAAAAATATTTTACCTTTTACAAAATTGACCAAAAAATAATTATAAAAATTGCAAATATTTTTATAAATTTTTTTAAAATTCTTATATGTATTTGATAAATTGTAAAAATTAATAAATTAATTTCATAAACGTCATGATAAAATTGTATTCATAATTCATACTAACGCAAAATTTTAAATAATAATTTAACCCTTGTACGTGCATATCGCGACATTAATTTGAAGCGTATGCAAAAACGGTTTTTATAAACGAATATTGCGATAAATATTTATTCCTGTCGTTTTTCTCGAATCGTTAATCCCGGGAGTGCCATCCCTGCGGTTATACGAGTGCGTAAACTCGTAAAAAGTGCACGAGAGCGAAGAATTTATTATAAAGAGCGAAGTTTGATGTCTGGAAACGCAAGAGAGGGCGAAAGTTCTCGGCGTGCGTATCCACTTGCGGCAATTCGCGGTTTTCTTACTCGCACGTGGATGAGACGCGTATATACGTGTATTCTCGCTTGGGACATAAGTTATGACAAGCTTTCTGGAAATATTGAAGCGGGGGCAGTCTGCCAAGCTCGTAGAATACCTGACACACTGTCGTATGTTACCCTCGTATGTTTTACATAACGAACGTGATGAATTTGGATATACGATCGTTTTCTGACGAAAAAAAACCACGTTTATGACGATACGATTGAAAAAAAAAATTGCAAATGCGATATATGAGGTGAATAATTTTCATCTAAAAAAAAATATCCGGTGTACTTGAGAATGGAAATTTCATTCAAAAGTTTTTAAGATATGCTTGGATATCCACGTGAACGAACATTTTTTCAAAATTTATATTCATGTATTCAATAAAAATAAATGATATCCGAATTTTCGATTTAATTTTGATAATGTTTCGACCCCATGTAACTTTTGGGTTGATTTCTTTTATTTTTTTGGGGGCTCTCAAAAAATGCATTAAGTTAGCCAATATTATTTTTTTAACGTAAACGTATGCCATATAGTTTTTATTAATTTTCAATTTTATCAGAATTTGAGATACAAACAGTTTCATCGAATTGACTACCAGTTAATTTCCGACCGAAACCGATATTTATATAAAATTCATTGATTTATGTTTTTTTCAACGTCCATTTGTATATTATATATGCGTGAATATGACGTTGAAAAAAAGCTTTGAAGTTTCGTTAAAACATCACTCGACAGGCTACGTTGTATAAAATCAACGTATCACGTTTTAGAGATTAACTTCCGGGTGGTACGCGTGCTCCGAATGCAAACCACCACGTGTTACTAAAATTCTCGATATACCGAGATTGGCACGCGAGAAAACGTTGAGGAGAAGATCTATCAATCAAGCCGGGGATTCCGGATCTCCTTTAATATTTACTACATCAAAGTTGGCACGTTCGATTGAGAAAGATCCATTAGCCAGTTCTCGAATTTCGTTCGAAATATTCGCAATTTCAAAATTGTCTTGTTTTTAATGTAAATTTAAATTTGATGCAAATTAATTTATGATGGTGGATGGATTAATTAAATGTTTGGGTAAAATGAAATTACGATTATCACGCGGGGAAATTTATTATATGAATAAAAGCGAACCTTGCTGGGTGATAATCCCGGGGGTGCCCAAGTCAAGCCTCGATCCCTTGGGTCGAAACCCACATAATTGTTCGATCCTTCGCCTTTTAGACCGAGCCTTGCTCTCACGGAGACCCACTCTTCGTGACAGACGTCGTGAGCTTCCCTTGGGCATTTGCAACTCGTACAATTTTTCCTGGAAAAAAGCAATTACTTCATAAAAAACACGTTTATATGAAAAATACTGCAAGATATTGAGAAAAAGAACGATTTCATTTTCAAATAGGATACATTGAATTTCATGAACACGACAAAATATGATTCATAATTGTTAAATGAAAAACGACTGATATTAATATAATATCTCACGGAATAAAATACTTGTAAATACAATTTATACTTTTTAAACATATAATTGATTCAATATGAATTGAGTAAAAAATTAATCAATGTTAAAATAAATTATTGTTGAACCAAATTGAATTGAAGAATATGTCAGATACGTGAGAATAGATATATGTACATTTTGTCCAATTTTTCATGACAGAAAATACCTTATAAAGAAGGTATTCAAGAATAAAATACTCAAAAGAACTACCAGAAAGAGCAAATTTATTTTAATTTCGAATGTATTGCACTTTATCAAGATAAAAGATGAATTATGATCAGTTGCAGTATATTAAAAGCAAAAACATTGAAATCACAATGTAACAGAAAATGAAATACTTGTAAACACAATTAATGCTTTTTTAGCATACAATAAAATTCATAAGTATACCAATTTGTAGTACTCAAGAAAAAAATTAATCAAAGTTGAAGTAAATCATTGTTGAACCAAATTAAATCAACCTCTGCATACGAGCGTTCTTAGTGCGGAAGAATAAATATTTGCGCGTTACTCAGCACGCGCGCTCTTTGAAACTGGGGAAAAGTCATCACTCTCGATGCGGGTCTCGCGACCTTACGATCCGGTGAGACTTTTATGGCCACAATCCCTTCTAGAGTACCGAAGCAATGAGGATTGTTTGCTCCGTTGGATAACGCTAATGAAGTAACACCAAGGTCGATAAAAGTTCGAAATCAGAATTTACAATTACGAAACTTGGCATCCTTTCTTCTACCTTAATTTAATTGTTTTTTTTCGTAATTTCTTTTTTTCTTGCATGGATATGAATGCTAAATGGCATACGTCTTGTATAAGAGTTGATCGTATAATAAACGCGATGCATTTGCGCCAAGCATTTATTGTGATTCCACACCACACCCTTCCGGACGTCAGCTTCAAGGCTGTGCGAGCTAGTTTCCTTTCAACCCCACTGTATTAACGCAAAGGGGTGCCAGCTTTCTTTTTCTTCCTTTTATTACTTCCAGGAAAAAGTCTTTTACGATACTATTTTCTAGGTTAACTTTTAGTAGATATATATTCGATAAATTAATTCGAAATATATTTCTGATTTGATGTGTATGATTCATAAAATATTTGTTTTGAAATTAGCTATCATTAAAGTCTGGAATGTTTTTAATGCAGATTTGAGAATACTGACAATGATTTCAAGGTATAAAAATAGGTTCAGTTTTTTAATATTATTCTCACTCGTTTTGGCAAGTATCTGAGAAAATGGTAGGGCATTGATATTCAGTGCAACCGCAATGGCGGAAATTTACGTCAATGACGTTGTAAGAAACTATTTATAAACTTTTGATTCAAATCGTCACGAAGACAGGAAATGCCCAAAATATATCGAGTCATTTGTGGTGAATTTCCAAGCAAGGAAGTATTTCGAAAAATGACTGAAAAACAAGACACTATAAAAATTTTTCGAAAATATATTAAGAATGAAATTGAAATTTCTTAATTGAATTTTGGAGTCATGTGTCCATTGAATCTTCAAAGCTGAAAAATATTTTGAAACTAATTGTAAAAAAAATACTTTCCAATAAAAAATTTCTATTAAATAACCGAACGAAAAAATATTTAAAAATTTCAAAAGCTGAAAAAATATCTTCAAAAAATGTTTTAAATTCTATTTACGCAATCGAGTTGCGAATAGGTGTGCGTAAAAGATTACAAAACCAATTAGTCGTCGAAGGTTCGTCTATTTACGATTCCGTATAGATATGCCTGCGAGAAAATGAAAAATCAACATTTGCTTGCGTTTCGGCGGGTCAAGCTTGGATTATACTCGTTTGTCAATCATTCACTTTTGCCATAGCCGTAACGTCATTTATATTTTTACACCAAAGATTTTACTACGACGAAATAAATATCGATTCGTTTCATGCTAAAAAACACAAAATTGATGTTATTTTCACGTAATTTTTACGAAAATGTCACAAAAAATGAAACGATAATAAAGATAATAACAAGGTAAAAAAACCCAAGGAGAAAAACGTGACGACGAAATGACATGATCTCGGTCGTCGTGTTATACGACCGGAAATATTCACGCTTTGATAATGTCAGCGGAGCAGTTACGGAGTTCGAGTCGAGTCGATTCGAGCTCCCGGAGGAAGTCGTGCGCTCTAATAACCGGACGAAGTGGCGCAGATGTGGAGCTACGAATGGAAAAGGAAAAAACGGTAGAAAGTGCACGTAAAAAAATTATAAAACGAACTTGGTCTGTTGGAATGAAGATCACGCCTCGGGAGACCGAGTGAAATGTTAATTGTCGCCGAGTCTCTCGTTACACAAATTTATCCGCGTGTTTACGCTTTGGGATCGGAATAAACGGAGCGCGCATAGAAAAAAGATTGATGAGTGGGCTCGTCTGAATGCTCAAAAAAGGGATGTTGAAACGTCATTAGGGATCGTCTGAAAATAAATTATTATTATTTTTCGATCCCTCTGCTCTTTCTCACATCCATTTGAATTTATTCATACAAAATTCCACCCACAAAGTTTAAGAGCAGAAAATTTGGTAAATATATTATTTTTGATTTCTCATTATTTTTTTTAAATATAAATGAGGGTGTGTCAATATTTTTTTCAGAATTATTTGACGTTTTGTCAAAATAACTCTAAGTCAAGATTACTCGAGAGCACAAAAAATTATTCGTGATTTCTTTTTCGTTTCATATGGCGGAGTTTGCATTTTTTGCACTCAGCGTCGAGATGAGGCTCGAGTCAATAGCATGTGCAGTCTCATTCATATCGGGCTTGAAACCCCGCGTGTACAATTCGTCAGACGTATATGGCGAGTTGATTCGCTCTTAGGCTGAAGCGACACTTGCATCCCATTTGGCCTCTCTTTTTTTCTCCTCGTGCCCACATAATTTTTCATTTCGCAACTTTGACCATCAGACTTCAACGCTCTTGTGCTTGACACGTAACATAACCGAACGAGATTTATTGCTCTGACTTCTCGATAAATAATACGCAGATAATGCCCACGTTTCATCGATTCAACTCAAAGCGTTCAAATTTATGAACTGCCTCGATGCCTTTTCTCCGTCATTCAAACTTTCTATAAGAAATTTCAAAAAAAGTATGTCTCTCATTGAGATATCAGTTCGAAACACTATTTCAAGATTAAGGCGATATTCAAGTGTCCTATATCGTGCAAAATCGAACTTTGCTATTTCCTCTGAAAATAAACATTTTTCGAAGAAAAAAAAGGAATCACGTTGTTCTCTTTCCATCAAAGAATAATAAAAATCTCTGAGAAAATCGCGAATCCGTTTTGCATCTGTCCCTCTCGCACTCGTAGGGGTTAAACATCACCTTAAGATACAAGAGTTTGTAAAACGAGAATTAGACACATGAAAAATTACTATCCGAAGTCTACTTGTATTTTACTGTCTAGTTTGGGACAAATTCATTTTATGAACAAATCGAAAAATACAATGTATCAAAATTTATAAATAATGAAATGGAAATTTTGGTAAAAAAGGTAAAATCAACCTACAATAATTTCTAATATACAATATGTTTCGTCTGTACAAAAAAATCGACATGATCAAATAAAGAAATAATGTTTATTTTACTAAATTACCTACGAACTACATAAATTGGATCAGTCCTCTTTTGAAAATGTATAATAAAAGGTAATGGAGTTTCAAAGTCCACATCCGCATTTAAATATATTTCAAAAATCACCAAGGTATTTTACATTGAAAAAAAGAGACAGGAAAAAAATTGGTGTTGCTCTTTACCGAATGCTAAACGAGGGTAATAAGATTTGCGACGGGAGCGAGGTTGGGCCAAGATAAACCGTGACGACCGAGACCTCATTTCCGACTGATATACAGTACAGATCAAAATAAAGTAGTGCACCTCAAAAAAATGTACATTTCTTTACATATTACAGTGAGAAGATTGGTAGAAGTGTTCTCGTGTACTCGTACAACGTGTCAGATATTTCTCGAAGACATTACAGTGTATTTTAAACACAAAGGAAATAAAATTTATAAATTTCCCATAAAATAAATGTTCAATTTAAACACCTTCGAAATAAATTTACTTTTAAACGATATCGTGAATAGTTTTTTAATTTGGTATACAAATTATTACTATAGTGAAAAACGAAATACCAAAATCTCAGGAATTTCATAGTGACAGTACGGGGCACACTTAAAACAAAGAACTCGGCGAAGAATTTCGAAATATTAAAAAAAAAAATATCACAAATTTCTGATTTTTTGATGGTACGTTTTTTTATTTTTATCACTTATGTACGTAAATCCTGATATATAGTATATAAACCAGTCGGGATACGCATCAGGCGCAAAGCGATATTTTCTTTGGTCGTGAATACTTTCAAGCGGATTATAATCTTGGCTCGATATTGAATTTACTTCCGCGATTCGCGGCCCCCGCGGAGAGTCCTTTCGGCACAAGAGACCGTGGCTAATTGATTTTCGCCAATTTGGCAGGGACGAGCATAACAGAATTCCATTCGGAATTAAAGAAGCGACGAATCGGGGAAAGGCCTTGATTCGCGAGGACGTAAAAAACGAGAATTCCGAGAGAAAGAGAGAGAGAGATGCGATATTTCTCTTATTTCGCTTTTAGTTATTTTTACCTAACTATCAGCTCGAAGAGCTCGAACTGATCGAAGACCTTACAGTAGAGATGTAAGACCCTGACGCAGGCCCACTTCATACCCGGCCACGGTGCGAGGCTCAGATCCAGTCCGTCCTCCAGAGGACATTTTCCAATGGCGAAACTCCTCTTCAATTCAGCCCCGGAGATAGTCGGATAACGGTGCTTCCTGTCGAGCATCGGATTCCTTCGTGCACGCATTTGGAACTCACTTTGTACACTCGCGGGTTTCGATTCGTTGCCCGATAGGGTCGAATATCTGTCGCGTCTGTCGAGCGAGGAAGTTTTCCTGTAAAAGTCCTTCTCCGGCACCGAGGGACACCTCGTGCGCATGGGCTGCCGAAACGGCGGGCTGACCGGGCGTTTCCTCGGCTCCGAAATCCTGACTCGAATGCCTTGGGGCTCTGCCCCAGGTTCGGGTACGCAGGAGACTCGGACCTCCATTTTCTGACCCTCCTGGATCGGGCCTTTGGGACTCATCCTCGAGGATTATATCGCGAACGTCTTTCTCTCTCACTTAGTCCGAATCCCGAACTGTCGCATCCTTATTCTTTTCACTCGCGAACAATCCAGGACGGTTCTCACATTCGACATGCGTTAAAGTCACTGATCGGAGCTTTGGCTAAAAATCCAAGGCATCTTCGCGTCAATGTCAGACGCGATTATCCGATGTAAGAGCCAGAGCGTGATTCACGTACCGCGAAGAGACCGAAGCGGATGACGTCCCGCAAACAAATGTCTAAGGTTGCGAGAAAACCTACGGAAACTTGAAAACTTAACACACACGAAGAGGAACGCGCGCGCGTTTCTCTTCAATCCATTTCTCTCGTCACTGCGAATTCTCTTACACGGAAATATCACTTGCAACCAAGAATTTTGTTCAACTTCCAAATTGTGATTATCGATCGGTCATCCGTTATAAAGACACCACCTTTGATTCGTCATTTGTCAAAAATTACTCATCGTCCATTTAGCAAAAATAAACACGTGGATATCGTGACAAAGCTTTAATTATTTTTCGGACTCAATAACATTTTTTACAGTTCCAAATTACGATTATCGAAATCATCCGCTAAAACGACGAAACCATTGTTTTAATTGTTTAGTTCTCAAAAATTTTACTCATCATGCGTTTAGAAAAAAAACACGTAAATCACCCCGGTGTATCGAAAGAGAAAGCTTCGATTATTATTTGGTCACGATAAAGTTCGTTCTTCACCAAAAGTTCGAAGCTCATCCGACCGAGAGAAGAATCACGTCAGCTTTGAGGGTCGCTCGAATATCTAGCAAAAATATAACGCAACGTCAGATAAAAATAGATTGGAGTGAAAATCCTCTTATCGCGGTGTACAATCGTTCGTTTTTTTTTTCTTTTTATCTACATGTTTGACGACTCTCATTTTCCGTGGGGCGACCTTGCCCGTTTTTTTCTCTACACGTTCCCGGCGTCTTTTACGTGTGTCCGAGTACGATTGTACCTCTTTTCGTTGTCTGGAGATTCGACAGGTTCGTTTCTTCACGAAATTCCCGCGTCTTCAGGGTCGAGTCAATAAAGTTAGAGTGCATTGCGTTGTTAGCAAAGATATTGATACGATAAATCTAATTGAATCGACACCGGCGATCCCACTACTTTTATATCCTCTGATTCCTTCGACCGCGAAGGCATCAAAGGAACACCAATAAGGGCGATTGATTCAATATTTTATGAATCATGAAGATAACGATTCGTCTTTGCCATTTCTCTTAATCGAAATTCTTTTTTCAGGTGTGATTCAGATTCTCAACTTCAAACTTCAAATTTGTAACATCCAATAGAATAAATTTCATCAATAAATACTCAATGAGCGCTTGTTTCAATATTGCATGAAAATCGAGATAACAATTTCGTTTTGTCATTTTTCCAAATCGAGATCAATTCATTACTCAATTTTCAATAACTAAAATTCAAATTATTCTCGTCAAACGATAATTGGCAAGCGGTGAGAAGGGCATTGGAATTTCGCGATGGGACAAAAATTTGCGCAGGTGTCATCAAAAGAGGCCACGATGACTCCTACGTTCGTGACAATGCGCATTGTAGTATATTATGTGTATTTTTAGATGCGTGTGTACAGAGTGACTTCCAAGTATGTATGAAACATCTGTGTATGAAATGTTCAGAGCCAGGCACAGAGATATAGAGCGAGAGACAGAGAGAGAGAGAGAGAGAGAGAGAGAGAGGAGAGAGAAAAGTGTATATGATGGAAAAAGAGAAAGAGAGTTAATGGCTATTAATTAGATAAATGCTCGCTGTATCAAGAGACGGTAATGGTCACCGTTTAAAATAGCAGAGTCCCCGGGATTAAGCGCAATTTCGAGTTAATCTATTTATGTCCATATACCGAAGGTGTACACACACACATATCATCTATCCACGTGTTTATCAGCGTGTGCGTGCATTTAATATGACAGCGTCATATGTTTTTTATGTTTCACGTGCTTTTCCACGGAGCGACAAATTGACGTGAAGAAAATATACATTATTGGCGGTAACACAAAAAGAGACAATGACAGTCAGCAGTGCGATGTCAAGTCACGAGACAAAACAACGAATTTCCAACTGTCAAGATGAGAATCACTGAAAACAAATTTGGACCGGCACTCCAAAAATTTCTTCTGATTGCTTCACTGACCTCACTTCACCTTTTCGGAAATCGATCGCGAGATTAAAAGCGGATTCGAAGGAAATCGACAGCCCGAGCACTCCTCAGAAACTGGTCGGATGGGTTATTCAGTGGATACGATCATGGATAACGATTAAATAGATATGAGGATTCAGATACGTACGAGATTCGGAGATAAGGAGAAGGAGGTGAAAAAAAATTCACAGAGGAAATAACTCGGTTAATGATCGCTGGTGCGCAGAACGATGCATCCACGAAATTCAGATATACCGAGATTCGGAGATAAGGAGATAAAGAAATGTAGATAAGAGCTGTTTAAAAAAAAACTGTGCAGAACTTGCTCGATGGTCGTTTGCGAAACGCACTCGCAGAAATTCAGGAATATGCGAGATTCGCATAGATAAATGAGGAAATGTAGATCAGAGGTTGGAGAAGAAACGAGGTGAGGTTGAATAACGTTGAAGATCGTTGCGCGCGGATACCATATTCACAAAAATTGAAACAGGTTCGTAGATGAGGATAGAGAAATGCAGATTAGAGGTTGAGAGTAGAAAAGAGAGTGCGTAGGGAAAAAATAACTCGGTTTAAGATCGGCGTGCGCGGAATAGTGCATCCGCAGAAGGAGCATACTTCAAACTGGCGCCACGAGGTTCGTCAGACAGTCAGAGTAGGTAGTCGAGTTCGCGGATACATGTGAGCCGATGCGTGCACGTACGGTAGCGCACACGCGTACAAGCGGGAGGAAAACACTCGCAGCGTGAACGCGGAACGAACCAGAGAGAAAAGATTGGCGCGAAGGCGGCTGCGCGCTCGCGGTGCCGTGTCATCCGGCTAAAGCTCGATGAGAAAAAACGTATGAGTAAAAAAGCTCACGAGTTAGCGGCGCGTCCCCACCACGCGGGACTTTCGAACCCGCGACGTTTGTGAAGAAAACGCGACGGAGAGAGAAGGATGACGCAAAAAATGATCGACGAAGTAACGTGAACGATGACGGAGAATTTTCGGTCGAAAGTTGCAGCGTGTCAAACCTCTCATCGCGGAAAGCTCGGTTGATCTCGGAGGGATTTGACTGCGAAGGCTAAAACTTCAGAAATGAGATCACTGGTTGAGGAAAAGCGTGAGGAAAAAGTTGAGGGATAATAAACTTGAGATTAATGGATGACGACTCGACATTCATATAGAATTTACGTTTTTCGCTCTGTTTTTTTATTTTTGTTCGTTTTTATTCTTTTCCTCGTCATGTACGTCATTGATATTGTTTTTTTTCGTATTTTTGGTGTATTTAAAAATTCGTCGGAGCTTTCGAATCGAGGCTGTATCGTTAGTACCGGAAGCGAGCGAACAATGAATATTGTCGACACTCTTCAACTTCTGGGAAACAAATTTTTCATGAGCGTCGGAATGACTCACTGCAGAAATCTCGAGAGTTCGCCGAGAACGCATTCTCGTTACTTTACGCCCGAGTGTGTGCGCTCGCAGCGGCGGCACGCGTTTTTATGCAGACTCCCGACTCAGATCTTCACTTTGATAATAGTCTCTCTCGCGCTTAGAGATCGTTTACCGTTAATGCTCGTCCCTGACGGATTATCGCTCGGATCGTACCGTCTGGCACGCCCGGATTTGATCCCTCCACTTTTTTGCCTTTGTTTACAAAACCGATTTACATACAATAATCCTCATTAATTATTCCACTTTTTTTTGTGAAAATTCAAATATGATTTGAAGATAAAAAAATTGTTTGGTCGTATTTCCAACTTTTTTTATAAAATTATTAAAAATATACAAATCCACAAAATGAGCTCGCAAATCCCAGGAGACGACCGAGGCTGACAAACGGATTTAGAAAATTGTCAATATATCGTGACGAACGATGTGATACGTGACACTAATGCGTACAACGGTTAAATCACGGATGTCGAGCGAGAAAAAAAGAGGAAAAACGCAACGGGAGCGACGACGACGAAACAACGACTGGAGATTGGTCTTCATCATCGTCTCTCTAACTTTATTAGAACGCACGGGAGAAAAAAATGGTAATGAGACGCGACCTTGGCCGTGCATGTACCACTTAACCTGTCACTCGGAGCGTCGAGCTTTTGCGCTATTTTTGCAACACAATCACGAATCATAAAATTTGCGCCATTATTCAGCGACTTCTAGGAAAAAACGAGAAAAAGAGTCATATTTTTTAAATTTTAATATAATATTTACTGGGTAATCGAATTCTAATTTTCTTGGGCGTTCTCCCAGTCATTTTTTTTCTCTGAGATGCAAGACTGCAGCTTGGCACATTTTGCTTGATGTCTCCTCATATTTTTGTACATTTTTTTGCGCTCTCGAAGCACGCGAAGCAAATTTTTACGATGACGCAGCCAAAAGATAAGTGTGTAGAGTATTTTATACTGAATGTCCCGAGTCTCGCAGGTGCGTCAATGTTTCTCGATTAATGCCGCGCCTTACGCCAGAAAAGCTTCCCAACCGAGGGATCAACATTGTATATTTTATTTTGAATGCTCTTTAATCTTCTGTCATTGTAGAAATTCCTCTCTCTCTCTCTCTCTCTCTCTCCCTTTTCTTTAGAGTCTACAAATCTTAAACTTTTTTTTAAAATTAGGTTGCACTCGCTCGAGTGTAACCGGCTATTTGTCACGGTACTTATTCGCGAATTTCCATTCGTAAATAAAGTCAGGTTCTTTTTTTTTGTCGGGATCTTCATTTTCGCCGACTCCGGGAACGGACGTTAAACCGACGAGGACGGAAAGCCTGGCTGGAAAAGTGCTCGTTGTTTAATTTCTTGCCAATCCGGTGGATGATTTAGTGATCATCATATATGCGATCGCTCGGTATAGAGAAGCTCGTCATGTATCTTTAGCTGATGGTCGAGTGTTGAGAAAACGTGAATGCCCAGGAGAGAAAAGTGTCGGGAGAGGATGCCGAAGAGCCCAGAAGAAATACCGAGAAAGAGGCAATAACACCGAGAATTTATTTTCGGAAACGAGGCGAAATTAGCTTTTTTCCTGCCTCTTTCTCTCGTAGACGATCATCGTTCAAATTTCGGACCAGAGCTGTCATCTGACGTAACGCGACTAATAATTTCCCTTCCCAGCATCCAACGAGAAAAAACTATACACGATATTTATCACCGAGACCAATAGACCTGACTTGGAAAAAATGAGAGAGCAATGATCGACCTTCCTCAGACATTCAAAAATAACGCGATAAATCTAATTCGTACGTGACGTGTCAAACATTTTCGAAATTCTCATCTCTACTCGAACCTTGTCATGCATTTTTTAAAAACGAATTTCTTCAATATTTTGGAAATTTTTGTTTCACATACATTTTTGTGAAATATTTTCTTTATTTATAAAATTCTCGGGTAATTTTTAAAAGCCCTCAAGAAATTTTGCAGTTTTTTTAATATTTATAACATACTTTGGATGAATTTATAATATTATAAAACTCGGTTTTTTTATGTAACTTTTTTGTTGTTACGCCAAAAGATGTAAAAATTCTTTTTTTCGAGATTCGTGATGATGAATCCCATGGAGTGATCCAGGAGATTTTATTGGCTCTCGTTATGGTTCACGAGAGGGCTAAGAAACTAGAGAGACCATCTTCCTTCTTTTTTATCGTCGCGTCAACAGAGAGAGGCACGGAGGGACACGCCTTATTAGGAGACGGCCCGACAGAGGAGAATCACGCGTTCGACATCAATCAGAATAACGCACACTCACTTTCGTTGCCCCCTAGGAGCACGAGTTCATTTCCTTACATGGCAAGCCCTCTCTTTCTAAAATATGAAAATTATTTTTAAAAAAAGAGACGAGAGTGGTACGTTTGCACAGATTTCAAAGAGCGACGAAATCCTCATCGGCAATTTTCATTATATTTGTTCTTTTTCAATGTTTTTTATCCTCGCAATCGTCAAAGATTCGTCATTTCGTTTAGAATTCTTATTCCGCTTGATCCTCAATAACGAGACGAACAAATAGCCGAAAAGGGGAGAAAACATCTGCCCGGTTCTCGCTCTGGAATTGCCGTCTCGCGAATCGATTGTCCCTTCCTTTTTTTATATCTCCTTTTTTATTTTAGTTTCGTATTATTGGACCCTCGACGGAGAACAATGACAAGAGCGACGACGTTTCGCCCCTGTTGACCGATCTCTCATAACCCTCGTTATCTTACACTTGGGAATATCAATAACGAAGGCTACACAGAGAAGAAGACGGAGACAGAGAGATGGAGAGGGAATGAGAAAAAATGAGAGAAAGAAATGGCGAAATGAGGACTGACACGATCGTTAACGATCCCTCTGAATCTCGGGTAAAGAAAGGGACAGACGTACTCCACTTGTTGGAATGGTAAATTTTTATATCGGTGATTTCATCCCAGGCATATAAAAATAACATCAAACCTTAGATGAACATTTTTATTGTTTTTAACGCCAAAAGATTTTATTATGTTTATTTCGTATATGAAACTTTTTAATTCTTGTTTTCTACATTGAATTTTTACTAAGAAAAACGATTCTTTTACGACACATTATTTTTAAGGTTCGTAAATTTATAGATTAGTTTTTTATTTTTATATAAAATTTTTATTAATTTTGGATTTCATTTCTTTGGTTTTATAAATCTAACTTTTGCCTCACATTTTTTCATAATAATTAAATTACTACGTAAATTTCTGAAGATCAAAACCATTTTTGATAAATTCGAAATTCTAAAGTGATCATCAGCTGTCAAAAAATCGCCAAAATTTTCGCTCAAAATTCTGATTCATTTGAATTTTGTAAAGCAGCCTTTTTTATATCATCAATGAGGCACATCATTCATGACTTGACACCGCGAGCGATGAACTGTCAAAAAATGAAAAAAAAGTCGGTAGCGCGAATATTTTAGTGATCTCAAGTATACGTCTACTAGCAACAGGGGTTTAAGTTTCCACGACTATTTATTTGACACGAAACGGCCCATATATTTTACGATTCTGTATGAACACATACACGTGTTGTTATAAACTGACGGGGAGCCTGTGATTCATACTGTGGCGAATGAGAAAGAGAGAGAGAAAGAGATAGAAAGAGAGAAAGGCGAAAGAGAAAGAGAGCGAGAGAGAGAGAGAGAGTCCAAAACGAGATGGAAAGTATACGTGGAGATCCTTGAACCGCTTTGAGCATCGACGTGTATGACGTGTACTTGTACAGAGACCGAGAGACATGATAATCGGTATCTTACTCTCTTGTGATTATCTCTATAAATATACTTCTTATCCTCAAATACATAAATATACGCAAAACATACATATAAATGTACGATCTTTCACCATTCCGCAATTCTCTGGTCCATAAAATCGTATTCGCGAAAACATTGGGCCAAAAACGTCCAAGGTAAATATTTCTCAATCGAAGATTTGATCAATCGATGCTTGAGGGAACAAAAAAAAGTTGATCCCATCTTAAATGGAAAATAAACCGATTTTTATTCAATCCTCAACTAAATTGGTTGCTTTTTCTCTACGTCAATGACGGTTCAGCATAAACTCGCTATTGGTCCCTTTGATGAATACATACTTCATATATTCAACCCACAAATTTATATTCAATTATAATTCCTTTTTCAACTTCGTTAGTTTTTAAAACTATTTTTATTGTCACTATAATTATATTATTTAGTTAGATTAATTTACAAAAATACAATGAATATAAAAATAAAAAAGTACAAAATGAAATATACCCACTAAATGTAATAAAATTACAATTCACCAATACATGCAATATTGCAAAATAGAATTTTTTAACTAAAATGATAAATACAAATTTTTATATAAAATAGTTGTTTTTATCTAGCGATTCAAAAAGTATTGTGTTAATAAATTATTTAATTGACTAATTATCTATTCATAATTATTTTACTAAGAACTAATTCATTATTATTAAACTAAGTAGATTATTTTTGTATAATAAACGTTTTCATATGCCTCGGCTGGAAAATTCAAATTTTCTGTGCTAAATTTATTACAGTACAAAATTGGAATCTGTTTTTTTTCGATTCTTACTGGCATGATGAGCCATCGCACACTTGGCGGAAAGAACGGGCATGACCCTCGACGACTGGAGGACTGAGAATTTCGGTGTTCGAAATTGGCGAGACACCGGATTCGCGGACCGAGGCCAAACGTCGCGGACCACGTCGTCTCATCGCAAAATTTCTCTCCCTCGACGGGAAACGTGGAGTCTTCTTTTTCGCCTCGGTGACTTCCTTGACCGACAAACTGTCTTCCCAAACCATGATTTTCGACTTCCCTATTCGCTCTTATTCAATTTAAATCAAATTACCAAACTTTTATTTTATTTTCCCGATTATTTTAGTCCTCACGTCACTGACTCGTTGTACGATACGATTATTTACGATCAACGTATAAAAAACCGATATTTTCGCATAAAAGTAAAAACGAGAAATTTACGAAGCTGTAATCGCGACCTGACGACTTTCAATGTCGGGTCAAACTGTTCGTAGAGACTGGCCAGAACTCGATTTTCAACCACTGCGATATGTGTTGGTCGATCAGCGGGAGAAAAAACCGGGTTGGGGCCGTTTTTTTATTGGATATCCGCGACACATATACACACGAGGAAGATGGCACGTGAACCCTGAGCGAACAAATCCAATTGACGCTATTGAATTAGTCAGACGAGGCGAAAAAAAAACGTTGGCTTCGCGTCCACGGGATCGGTTGGATCAACGCGAAGAATCGGTATTTCCTGAGAACTGACGATTCCGATCCTCGCTAAATATTTCTCGAGAAAATGAATCCTTCTCCTCGAAGCGAAGACAAAAATCGTCGCCGGTGCACCAACCGAGCGTCTTCGTCCCGACTGACTTTTTTGTCTTCGAATAATGCGTGCCGATCGTGTCCGAGGAATGTGAATTATTGCAGCAAGTCCCACTCTGTGCTTGCTCGTTTCGAGACTCTCGCGTCTCTGTTACTCTTGTTGTTATTCCTCTGCTTCCTGCTTGGTAGTAAACACGCGATCATTGACCAAAGTGCAACAAGCGAGCGAGCACGAGAGAGGTACAATCCATATAAAGTCACATTTATGAACTCCGGATCGAATTTTCTTCATTAAAAAAAAAATACAGCTTCGTTCACGTTTCGTCGAAACTTTTCTCTCGAGTTTATTCTTACGTTGGAAGAACTCATCAACGTGACATCGAAGTCTTTCTTCACTCGTTTTTTTTTATTATTTGCTCAATGATCACTGAATGTCCGTGATGTTCAAAGTCGACATTTCCAGGTGTGCGATCGTCAAGATTATCAATATTAACTTCGCATGAAAGGATAAGAGGATTCGTTGATTGCTCTTCGGTCGTTAATAATCCTCTTGACGAATTTCACCGCTAATGGATTTTCACAGCTTTGAAGATTTTTTCGAAAATGAACAAAACAATTGACTAAAACTGGTCACAAGAACTGTCAGAAAAATTAACAAGATTATATATATGTTTGGTAACATCCACTTTTTCCTGTCGAGTTTTTCGTTGATGATTAATTGTCGATCCTCTAAATTATTTGTCGAGTGGTGGATGAGACACTCGCTCTTATTGTTAATTATTCTTTTGTGATCGATTATTAAATTCCTTAAATTGTTCACATTGAGTTTTCACAGCTTCAAGTCTTTCCATAATAACTGAACGATTCAAATGATTTCGATAAAATCGTCATTTTTTCTTTTTCGATAATCGATGTCTCTCGATCTTGTTGCTGATATTGTCGTTTCGTGATTAACACTCAATTATTAACTTTATAAATCACATAAACTTTCCAGTCTGGAAGAATCTCCGGAAATCGGACCAACACGAATGATACAATGACACCAACAAAAATGAAGAAAGAACTAAAAATATTTGTTCGATCAACCAATGTCATTGGCTAAAGATTCGCGTAACGTTTTTCCATGCGACGAGACGAAGGACGTGACAGCTGTTCACGATTCCGTTCTGAACTTTCTCTCCGATTGCGACACTAGCAAGAAACTTCACTTTTCAACGTTGACATTTTTCTCGTAAAACTTATTCCATAGCGCTAAGTACAGAGAATTTTTTTAATTCGCGAATATTTTATGGCACGATAAATTCACGAGATAAATATCCACCAATAAATATTGTCCGATGAATATTCGCTCGTTATGTCCCTCACTCGTTTAGAACTGTAAGAGAACTTACGGATGACTGTCGCTTGTCCAACGGAATGATCAACAACAGCTCGAATAGTTGAAAGCATCGGGAAGCCGCTGTGGGAGAACGATAACACTCTCCATCTCTATCTTTCTTCCTTTTCTCTCTCTCGCTCTCTCTTTACATATATATCTGTCTTTATATGTATATTCAATCCCATCGAGAGAACGAATAAAGTCTCGCTATAACTCGTTATCACTTACACGATGTCTCCTCTCGTCGTTCCAAACGCATCGCACAACTTTTTCTTGTATTCGCGTCAACGTTTTCCCTCTCTACTTCTCCCCGTATTTTCTTTCTCCTCTATACATTTTTCTTCCATACTTCGCTTCGAATCTTCCTGAGTCGGATAGAGGGGCGTTCCTCTCGATATCCAAATGTTACATAAGCCGCGAGGCCTTATCACTCTTGGTACTCATTATATGAGACTATTCTCCGGTTCACGCGCAACAAGCATCTGGGAGATATTGACAATCGATAAGAATTTATATCACTATCTATTTATATGTTTAGTTTACGAAGAATGTCGAGAGACCCTTCCAGGATGAATTGGACGACTTTTTAACAAAAATTATGTCACGAACGTATGAAATAAGCTCGAGCTAAATGAAGAGTTTGACCATGGATGTGATAAGATAAAAAATGAATGTAAATTCGAAAAGTTCGTGATTTTTTTAAAATTGACATTTTTTCTTTACTGACGAACAAAAAAAATTATATGCATCGATATAAAATTTAAAAAATATATCATGAGAATATATATGAAAAAATTTAAAAAAAATTTTTTTTTAAATGTATACTTGATCTTTGTGACATTGAAATTAAAATTACTTTTCGTAATTCGAGATATGTTGATTGCGTGGCAATAATCCATTGTCCGGCTTAGATGTCATGACGTTTTCCTTTTAACAAAAATTTTATACCCAGTCAATGTAAAATTAAATAAAAGAATAACGAAAAATTTAACTACATTCCAAGATGAAAAATGGAATTGAATTTTGTAAAAAGGTATATCTATTCGTGATTTTTATGTCATCAGAATTCAAATCACTTATATTTGCGTAATTCGAGATGTGGATTGCGTCGCAATTTTCTATCTTCGAGCTTCTGGGTGTCGCATTTCATGCATATATTGTATATTAAATATACGTATGTACGTTCTAACGAAGATCGGATATTTTTTAAGTGATCACGATTACGACTGTACCGATATAAAATATACCTCGGACGATGTCCGAGGATCGAGCACAAGCTGCATTGTTCCGTGTCGTTCATGAGTCACATAAAAAAAAGTGAATAAAATAAAATAATATGACTCTGTGAATGTATCGAGTAGATAAGACGCGAACGTGCAATCGTTGAAAAAAGGATTCAAAAACTGTGTGACAGTCCGAGGGAAAAGATGATAAGACGAGCGATAATTTGGAATTGATGGAAATGAAACGGAGTCACACTCGTCTGTTATGAGTTCGTTCAAAATCCTATACACGCGTGAAATTGTGTGGTATTTTGAGATAGTAAACGTGAAGACGATACACATTTAATTAAATTTGTACGGAATATTTTTCTAGGTACGATGAATGTGTTAATATTTTTTCTGATTTGATTAGATTTGTGTTTTCGTATTTACTGAATGAGTAACTGAATAAGAACAATACGTTGCTCGTATTTTATTCAACTACTCAAAACGATGAGGATGGAGATTTTTAAAAAAATTCGTGTTTAATTATAATCAAATAATTATTTGACATCTAAGAACACTTTCGCTGAATTATTTTATCAGAATCTTATGATTTTTAAATTCTCAATTTTTTTTACACGTTAAATTTGACTATATTGTAATATCCCCTTTAAATGATAAAAGTACAGTCTCAAAAATTATTAACCAAAAAGAATTGATATCGGTCAAAAAATAAAATTATAGGATTACAAAATTTCCAAAACCGAATTACTTTCCACAATACATTTCAGTGACAATATATGTCAAGAATTGAGATTTAAAGTGAGAATGAAAAAAAATTAACATTTTTTGAGATTGCAATGAACTCACCGATCCGATTGAAAATTATTCCACGAAGAATTTTTCTTAGCAAATTGCGAATCATTGACAGTGGAAGTATCGTCTCGATTTTTGTTAACAAAATTCGTCACTTCATCGGCAAAGAGCACTTCGCGTTTCCACGTTTCCCATCGATCACCCATCGGTACACGTGTCAAGTTTTTCGTTTTTTCATACGAACGATTGATAGCCATTTTTTTGATGAATTATCCGTAAAGTTAGCTGACAAAATAAATTGCGATAATTGAAAAAAAGTAGGCAAAAGTTTGCTTTGTCATGAAGTTTTCGAAATCGTACAAAAGCGTTCATTCGGCGATCGGTTCGCAGTGACGACTGTGCTTTAACAAACCGAGTGACGTCTGGTTCCGCAAAAAATCTCGGTTTATCGCGATTAGTCGGTGAAGCACTTCTGATTATATACATGCGTATGTGTACAATAAATATATAGAATGTAAAGACTTCACAAAGCAACGAGAAAGCACGTTTACTTTTCAACAAAGTGGATGGCTAATTTAACATTTTTTTCATTGTCCTCCCTCTGTCACTCACGAAATCGCGATACACAGACGAAGAGCATCAGTCTCACCGATCGTCTTAATTTTTCCTTGTTATATTTTTTAAAAGAATTGCTGGTGTCGACGACGCGAGTTAACGACTGCGAAGGAAGAACGCGACCCGGCTATTCCGAAACGAGAACATCGCGTCGATCGGACACTAACGCGCTCCGATATAGAAATACGCGGACAAGGAAGAAAGAGCGAATGAGAAAGAGGACTCGTACGGCTTCGCCGGTCGCGTTAAAATGATAGTAACGTCATAATTTTGATGAAAAAAAAACGAGGCGAATCATGGAGCGAAGGGTGTACGACGCTTTTTCCTTATCACGATTACTTGAACCAGCGCTTCGTCGCGTTTTCGTGAAAAAAAAAGTAAACGAACGATACAGCGAGAACACACACCTAATTTTGAGAGATTATTATTTCAGACGATTGCTATCGAGTCTTAGAAAATCATATAAGCATAGTGAGATGAGAGAGAGAGAATTTCGTAACGCTGACGATTTGTCGAAAAATGTTGTTTCAAGATTTTTGGGATTTTTTATAAATGTCAGCGTTATCAGTTTGAGCGTTAAATTGAGGCTTATCGTGCACTGAGTCATTGTGTGAATAAAAAAAGCGGTCGAATGCGCGAAGGTTCCTCTTGAATATGCAAAATCGAGATTTTTGGAGCTTGAAATTTATTTTATGCGTGCACGGAAAATGTGAAAATTTTTTCTCTTCCGAGTTGCGCTTTGAGTTATACGAAACTATTAGAATTTTTGGGACTTTGATTTTTTCGATTTTATAAATTTGAAGTAAGTGTGAAAAGTCACAGTCGTGTCAGACGGAATTTTCTAAAACTGCACAAATAATTCTTTAATATATATTTTATTTTAAAAATTTGATAAAATTTTTTGCCATTCAGGAAGTGACATAATATTTTTCCAAAATCGAATTTTTTTTATATCTCAAAAACTTTATAATTAAAAAAATTTGCAACTTCCACTACTACAAATTTCTGCATAAAACCTCTTGAATTGTTGAGCCTATATTTTAATATGAAACTTACCATGCTCGGTACAAATTTCCTTCAAAATTTTACCGTAAAAAATTATAAAAAATCACGAGACTAAAGAATAAAGAAATTGGACATTTGGGATATACTGACTTGATTCTTGCGCAATGTATCATTTTTCCTTACAAAAGAATTCAAGAATCTTATATAAAATATATACGTATGAGATAACAATCTTGATTCGAAGAAAGAGACCAGAAATCAGCACTTGTAATTCAAAGATTTCATATTGCGATATATTTTACGAGTTTACCAAAAAAATCGATGATAGATCAAAAACATAGCGTCTCGCGTATTTGAAACGTAATTAAAAAATTCGCAAAGTAAAATTCGAGGCTATAGAAAATTGAAAGAAAACTGCTCTCTTGATACACTTCGTAAAGTTTATTTTCGTTTTATTTTCTCATCTCAGCTGAGAGAGGTCTGCATTGTACGTGAATGGTATAAGTATCGCAGCAGTTGGTCGTATGGTCGTTTAGTAGTGCATATGAAGATGTATTTGCATCTTGAGTCTCACAAAGCGACGAACGCGAGTACGGAGTCGCGATTGTTGAACGCGTGTGTATGAAATCGTACCGTACTTTGTGTCGTGCAGCATATACACAAAGGACTTTCGGTGAGCGTTTAGCGTGCCTGGAGAGTCGTACAGTCATGAGACGTGACTAAAAGGAATCGTATTATAAAGGTGATCTCACCGCGAGTCCCGTCTCCGAGGCGTGGGTGCTCACCATATACATATATTTATGAACATAAGAAAGAGTTTTCTCGTAAGTGCGGGAGAAAGAAATGAAAAGATTTCGCGTCCTTGTTGATCGAAACCAGACGGCCGGTTCAACGAAAAAATGCACAGCGTTGCTTTTTAACAGCCAAATAAAGTGACTCGAATGCCTTTCAGATTTTATTGCCCTGGAGTAAAATGTCATTTCGCATTCTCATAATATTGAATAGCCATTTTATTTATTTATTTGTTTATTTATGGGCAACTGCGCAAATGTTTGAAAAAATTTATAACGTTGCCCTCTCTCTCTATTTTATTGTATTTTCTTCTATCATTAAATATTTAATATTTCTAAAATTAAGGTGAACTATATTTATATTTATTAATTTCTTAAAAATATCAATTTTATAAAATTTTAATAATAACCCTGACAGGGAAAAAGCTTCCTGTTAATTATAGTGGGAAATATTCATAGTAATCAAAAAAAGATGTATTTGAATGTCAAGTAAAATAAACTCCGATAAAATTTTTACATATGCACTAATAAATTTTATAATCGGAGCGGGAGTTTCCTTGCGTGCAATTTTCATTACCGCATGAAGTCTCTCGGTAAATCAGCACTTCAGGACGTTTTTAAATGCGAAAAGGTGGCCTGTGTCCAGCCAAACAAAATTTGAAAATAGAACTTTTGTCTCGAGTCCTCACGGGCGTGCTCCGTTTACAAGAAATATCGTGGGAGAAAACTCGAGGACGTGGGCCAAGTACGCGATGAGTAATTCTAAACATTTCTCACGACCGATTTGAAAATCCGTGAAAACAATAGCGAAAAAATGTGTGGTCGTATATAAAAAATATTTATGAGACTCCGTCTCTCAATTCTTTAAAAAAGTTTCAAGCAAAATTTTGTCGCAACGAATCGTGAATTGCGGCGATAAAAAATATTCGAGGTAAACGTCTCAGAAAAACACATTCTCTTTAACTTTTACCTAGTGTTTACAAATATTTGCAAGAGTCTGCTTTAAACGTCAAGATCGTAAAAATAGATAGACGAACCGCCATCTCTCGTATCAATATTCCTCAAGCGTAACTGTCACTTTTCTGAATGGAATAGCAAGAGCGTTTATATCGGATTCCCACGAAACGTGTCTCGAGGCGCAGTCACGAGTAAACTAGGGAGTAAATTCACTCGTACTCTAAATTACGTAGATTTTACGTAAAATAGCAAATTGACGATGGCGGTGGAGTGATTCGAGTGACTTTTGGCATGACATACCACGTGTCATTCACGCGCGCTCCCGGTAATTAAGCGACACGATCGCACGATTAATCATTCGCCGTCCAACAGGTTTTTCTCACGTTTTTCGTAGATTTTATTCGTTAGCACTCTCTCTCTCTCTCTCTCGTTCATAGATGAAAACTGAGACTAAATTCTTGATTACCGGACTGTAGTTACATTGTATACACGTATGCACGGTTTCCTCTAGATCTCTCAGGCATCTGTACACGAATAACGCTCTCGAGTAAGAAAATATGCGCGAAATGCGTTTTTATGAACCGACACTGCGAATTTACGTCTCTCACTTTACAGAGAGGCCATTTCAGGAATTTCGTACGCGATAAGAGAGTTTTTTGTCCCAAGATAAAATTGAGGGTCAAAAAACTTACAAGCACTTTTCGATGATTCGTGTGTGACTTTTATCATTACATACCACGTGTCATTTTCACACGTTTTCTTGCCGGTGAACAATTTATAAATGAGACGATCTCTTGATCGATCCATTCAACAGATTTTGGCACTTTTTTCGAAAATTATTTTCGTTTATTAAAGCACTTTCTCGTTTATAAACAAAAACTGGGAGTAAATTCTAGACTATCGGATTATAGTTACATTTTATCCACGTGTCCATGATTTCCGCTCGATCTCTCGTCTGTACGCGAATTGCTCTCGGGAATATGCGCGAAACGCGGTCATACCGAGGCAGCGAATTCACGTTTCTCACTCTACAGGCCATTTCAGGAATTCCATGCGCGATAACGGAGTTTTTTATCCAAAGATAAACTTTCGAGTCGGGAAATTGCAAGCAAAAGTTTTCGTTGATTTGAAAAACAAGTTCTCCAAAATGTGGACACTTTTGTTTTCATCTTTTTTTATATACGTGTATGTATTTTACTGAGGCAGTCTGTGCTAAACAGATATAATCTAACAGCCCATGAGGAAAACCACGAAGTAACAATACACGAAACGAACGCAGGAGGAAAGTTGTGTATGTCTAGCTCGTGAAGTAATCGACTCGCCGCAAAGTCACTTCGTGACTCTGTATAGCTACCAAAATAATCTTTCGCGCACGCGTTTATATATTTTGCAAATAAATGCATATTTACGTTGTATTTGTTCACGATTCGACACGTCAGAATTAAAAATAATACAAAGTTATAATAATAATTCTTTAAGATTGTGGAAAACATTTCCAAAATAATAGAAAGTGTGCACGGTCAGAACTATGTTATGTTTCCTCAAATATTTATATGAAAAATTTGTATTCCAGATAAAAAATTAATAGAGATTAAATTTCATTATTTCAATTGTTCGTTTTAATGTTATATTCCTCAACATTAAATATTATGCTATTTATTTTTGGTAATCAATTTTTCCAAACTGTTTCCAAAAAATATTGTTTATTTAAATATTGATGACCATACAAGAATTTATGACATTAACGACAACAAAAAAAATCGTTCGTGAATTGAGAAACATTTTAGCAATTCCATTAATGAATCCCAAAACTGAATGAAGATATTTTTCGCGCATATTGATGCGTATAAATACATATAAATAATTCAAAACAAAATTACAAATGTACGCGTGTACTATTTATAATATTAATATTTAGTAGTTGAACGATGATGAACAATTTTTTTTCACGTTTATATCACAGCGTCTCGTTTGTTTCGTGAATCGAACTTTTGCCTCGGACGCGAGAGAATTCGCGATTTAAAAATGGCGTGAAGGCGCGCATTCAAAGGTAGCGAACGAATTTCGAGAGCGGTTTTCTTCGTTCTAGGGTCGTGTGTCACACGGTTAAACGTTCGAAATAAACTGAGCCCATACACTCCTCTCGATGAGAATTTTGGCTTCTAGAAATATGCGTGTACTCCGTCATCGTACCTGTGTTCGCGCGTACGTGATGCGTACTAAGATCGAAAAGCAGAAATAGAAGGAGAAGAAAAAAGCAAGAGAGAACGGTCCGGACTTATATTTATCCCATTAAATATCATTTTCAATAAATCTCGCCAGCTTTTTTCGGCTTCCTCCCTTTTTTGTGTCGAAAAAAATTGTCTCAACGTGCACAAAAGCCAACACTTGTAATACTTCTTATCGTGCAGACTTTTATCGCCAACTGGTCTCACGAATATTTTCTCATCAAATCTGCTTGAAATCACAAGTTTAAGATTTTACTCGTTCTTTCTTTATTATTCGTAGAAAATAATTATTTTCTATATTATAATTATTCCTTTAGATTTCTCTCTGACGCTACAGGTACATCAGAAGTAATTCTCTTTTTTTAACATACAGAATTATATTTGATTTTTGGAAAATTTTTGATTACTCTATGATTGATTAGTCTACGATTATTAATTTCATTCTTTGTAATCATTAGAAAACATCTGTGTGATAATTTTCTTCGATTTTTAAAAGAATTAAAAATTAAATATTCAATGATAAATTTTTCGTAAATAAAATTTAGTAATGAAAACAAAATCAATTGACCATTCAAATATTTATATCTTTTGCAAGCTAATAATATTTCAACATTCAGTAAATATTATAATTCAAAAGAATTGTTTAGAATTTTCTGTTGATTCTCAAAAAATATTCAGCTCTAAATTTTTTTTTTATTTTCACATCCAAGAGACAAACGTCCCGAGAATATGCTCTCGCGAATAAGTTCATCTCGCGATTCAAGCGTGCAGCCTTTCTTTGATTCTTTGCCAATGTCTCTGATATTCGGTATTATTTAAGATTGGTATAACGACGAGTCAAGAAGATATCTCTGACGATTTCGCGGCTGTATTCCATCGCGTCTCTATTCCACGTTCTTCTTCCATCCTGACAAAAAGCACGCGAGAAAGCCCATAAATTAGATGAAAACTCGAGAAACGAGCCGAGCCTCGGACACCGATTGTCGGCGAATCTTCTTATTAATAGATTTATCTCGGCTAATGAACTCCGTGAAAATTTACGAATGGCAAAATCACGCAAGCGATTCTCTCTCGTATTTCGTTTCGCTTCGTTGAATTTTCTCGAATTTTCAGATAAATCGGCAGTTTGTCGTAACGATGCGAGAATCATCGCTACCTCAATTCAATGGAAGCCGAATAAATTTATATACTGTATACCGCATGAGTGAAAAGAGAAAAATCGTAGAAATAGAAAAATTCACGAAAATCCGTTGAATAAATTCACAAAAATATACATATATAAATAAAAACACCTTAGAATTTGCATCTCTACTTTTTTCGTATAGAAATCGAAAAAAAAACCAAAATATTTTGAATTTCAAATTTTGTAAAAGTTTATCGCCAAATTGAATCACCAAAGTACACAAGATATACCGATCAACGTCTATATTCGTCCAATTTATAATCATCGATTTTAATCTTCGTCGATGCGTGTACAGCCTATTAATCGTACCACGTGGGTGTGTATAAATTTTTTCTATCTGCAGGATTGTTTACAAGGGAATGTGCGGTACCAACGAGTGCGACCTCATTCAGTTCCACGAGATATGTATCAAGGAAGAAAGAGAGAGAGATCGAGAGAGGAAAAGAGAAAGAGAAAGCAAGCGACGATACGCTGTCTCCGAGTAGGACTTTCTCGCGCAATTAATTCCTTATTACCGCACTGCTAGCTACGTGTCTCTGAGTCATCCCGAAGGGATGTAATTACTCGTGCTTGTAATTCGAACCGCTACTCCGTTACTCTCGCGAAAATGGGCACGGTCCTCATCGCTTCGTCGCACAATATTCTTTTTCATTTTTACTCATTTCCCTCTTTTTGAACATTTATAATACATTTATAATTTTTTCTTTCTTTTACTTCAATTTTTGTTCATCATAAGTAATAATTTTGTATAGTAATTATTCTTTGTAGTTCGCTTTATCAATAAAGATATAACGAAATTTCGATTTTATCGTGAATTTTGCATTTTTGTAAAATTTCTTGCGACCGCAAGACATTTTTGTAAAATTTCTTGCGACCGCAAGACATTTTTTTTTAATTTTTTGTTTTAAAACGTCTATAAACGATTTGGATCGATTTTTTAGTGTTGGAGGTGAAACTTTTTAATTTGGATGAGCGATGGTGTAACAGAGACGGAGATCCGATACCCGCGTCCCGGAGCTGCCAAAGTCAACAGTGTGAAACGGTAAAAGTCGGAAGCCCGAGGGCGGCTTTATACTCGCTCAGCTGTCAGGCGGATCTCGTCGCAGTTATGTGTACATACACACGAAGCATCGCTCCTGGACCAAAGTAAATGCGTACCGACGACTTTTGCCTGGATGCTTTTTCACAAACGAGCTCATTAACTCTCGCGACGCGATAACGACGCGGGAAATATTTTTAGATTCGACCTGATATTTCAAACCGAAAGGGCTCCAAGAGTATCGATTTTCATTTCGCGTGTCCAAGAGCGTATTTATAGTCAATCATTTTTTATCTCTTTCTTTTTTATTATATCTTACTCACCTCCAAGAGTGTGGAGAAAAACCAGGACACGTTTCACCGCAGTGCAAGCAGGGCTGACCTTCGTCGAGATCCGTGATCTGAACACCCTGAAACAAAAATTTTTTTTATCGCTCTTAAAACACGCAAAAGCTATCATGTTAAAAATATATGAATATTAATAAAGAACTTTCGTTTAAATTTGATTTAAAATTAATTTCATACATTATTTATTATCGACGTGGTTTTAGAAATAGAAAAATTAAAGCTTCTTCGCGTCGATGTATGACCGACCGAGCTTTGCGACTTCTCTCTCTCTCTCTTTCTCACTCGCTTTCGGCCCATTCTATTGAAATATCGACAAGATAGGGACGCAAGATACATGTAGAATGAGCCGTTCGAGTCTCGAGCTTAGAGCGTCATCTCTGCGCGAACTGCTGAAGAAAAATCCTCATTATCGATGTCTGGTTTCATCGCTCGTTCCATCATTATTTTTCTATGAACAAAAAATTACTCATCGGATAATATTATCCACGAGGATTGTATCTGCACACAGGAAAAGTCTTGGTTAACTCCCAGACTGATGTCAAAGACGAAAAACATCATTTATCTCATCGGAAATAAAATTTATGTCGCCGCTCAAGCATTAATCGAGGACTCGTAATTTTAGTACAAGACGGACGGGTTCAAGAACACTGTATTATAGAAGTTCAAGAACGCAACATCGACGCATTGGATAAAATACTGTTCGGTACTTTATTTCCGTCTCTCTTACTTGAGAGGCCATAAAGTTCGCCTCCCGAGCACACTCGATAAAACGATCGTTATCGTTTCTCACCCACGCTCGTAATCGACGAGATACGAAAAGCGATGAAATTATAGCCGCGAACCGAAGATAATCCTTGATAACGAGCGCGATGCGTTTCTGTACCGAATCTTTTGCACGCGTGCATACACGTATGAGGTATAAAAATTTACAAATTTCCATATTCAGAAATATGAATGAGGTCACCTAATGTAATCGAGCATCTTGAAGGATGGTCTGAAAATTAACGGAATACGTGACAAAAATGATTGGATAAAACGATTGATCAAAAGATATTCAGTCAGAAACCATTAAAAAAAATTTTTTATAATGCATATGAAAAAATCATTGCAAATTACAAATTTGTAATTGTTGAATTATGTAATTCGTGTGATGTTATCGAACTTCGAGATCACCCTCGAAAGATTTCGGGAAATTAAAAAAAACGTGCAAAAATTATTTCAATAAAATCGATGATTCGAAAAAATAATATAATGAACTGCGAAAAAAATTATTGTGAAAAGATATAAAAAACAATATTTGGAGAATCAGTTTTACTAAAAAGTTACGGGATTACGGTACAAAAAATGAGTTGAAGAGAGAGAGGGAGAGAAGGACACGAATGTATACTCTCGTAACCGATCGAATATGGTCAGTACGCCTACGGGGACCGGCTTTTACCTACGTCGATTCTGGGCATCACCAAATATCGACTAGACAAACTACGAAGAAAACATCACTCGATTATATCTCTATACGTATATACTCCTCGACGTTTTCACGCTTCGCAATAACGAGTACGATCATGTACAACGTGTCTCGAAAGTCCTGTTAAATTAGCTCACATTATTTAAAAAATTGGCGGTTCGAACAATTTTTCGTATTAAAATGAAGTAAAAATGATAATAACGAATGATTATGCAAAGCAATGAGAAAATAAAATAATTATCGTTAAAAAATAAAATTTTGCACATTTTGGACACTCGGTGTCGAAACTATTTCATTATCCTGCCTATTTTTGTAATGAAGTCATAGAGGAAGCTCTTAAAAATGTTGAAATATAAGATAATCTGTCATGGACGTTTCTCGATTTTCAGCAACTGGATTCATGAGGAAATCTTGAACGACGAGAGAGAGAGAGAGAGAAGTGAGCCTCACCTACGTTTGTTTTCACTTTGATTTTTTTTCTTCTTTTTGTTTGAACTTATAGCTGTGAAATATTCGCGATTGAAGAATTGTGAAGTGTAAAGGGACGAGACTCGAAGCGGAATTAACGAACGTCGATTAGCGAAGTTAAGTGCCGAAGCACGAGCCATACGAGGGAACATCGCTTCTCGCGTGTCGAGCCAAAGCGCAACGACACCGTGTGTCTTTTTTCTCTCTCGTTGTCCTACGCGATGCGCTAGCTACGTAGGCGTTTCCTCGAGGCTCGCTTCCCTCGAATCGTCTAACGAGAAGGCGAGAGACGCGGTGAGACATCGTTGCGCAAGCCAAAATCCTGAAATTACGACTTCGCAGTGTGCTAAATCGCGAGAGTTAATATTGCGATGATTCTTACTTCCGATCGCGAATAAAAACGGAATTAAAAAGCCCCTGCTTTTGATGCTTCTACATTTATCTTCGTGTAAGATCCGATTACATTTCCATTGATAATTTTGATGAAATTGTTATTATTTCGATGGAGAAGTCAAACATCACACACGTTGACAATTCTCATCGAGATGTATATACATACATACATAAATTTCCCATTTTTTCATGTTAAAAAAATCAGATGCATCCGTCAAATTTTTAAAACAATGAAAAATTGCTAAAATATTCTCGAAATAATCTCGAGTAATATATTTATTATGAATTCAAAATTCTCTATTTCATAACATTTGAATAATATTGACTGTTTCCAATTGATTCATACTCTGGAACTATAATAAATATTGCATAGCAGGTTAAAATAGAAAAATTGGTACCATCAAGATAATGACTGAATTTAAATTTATTCTGGGAAAAAGTAATCTAATCAGAAATCATGAAACGTTCATGAATCATCTATAATGAAATATCAAAATATCCGGTGAAGATTTTGCGATTTCGTAAAAGTCGATTTGACTGGTATTTCCGATTTTTCATATTCCGCAGAGCAAAAATTCGATAAGAAATGTCTCATGAACCATAAAAAAAAAGTTAACAAATCCACCGAGGCAAATTCAAGGCCAAGCAATAAAGAACCTAAAGTACCTTTTTAATAACGTTTTCGGTAAAATCTCGAGAGTAAATATTTGGAATGTTTATCACTTCCGATCGTGAAAGAGGAATGAGAATTTCGCGAAATTACCGCGTCTCGATTGGTCCAGAGTCGTCTGCCCGGCGCTCGATAACCTTTCCGCTGATCATTCCGATAAAAGGTCTCGTCATCCTCGTCCTCGTCTTCGGCTTCGTCCTCGTATTTTCGATATCTCATCGCGTTAACTAACTCGCGATGACTCGTTCGTCTGCGTCCTCGAGGTTCGCTCATCGGTTCATCAGGACTTTCCGAATTTCTTCCGATTCTTATCACAGTCGTGCCGTTCCTCTCGATCGTTGAGAACTTCAAATTCGTGGCGTCATCCTGATGATCGTCCTCGTCGTCGTCATCGTCTCTGGTTTTGGTCCCGATCGGCTCCGCTCTGTGCGCACCGGAGGAATTTCTTCTGGAAAAGAAGAGCGTCTCGTCGCTTGGACTCCGACGATCGTTGTGATCGCGAGCACAGTCATCGTTCTCCTTATTGCGCGAAGCGCGTTCCTTCGATGATGACGAAACGCCTAAATTTCTGGTGACGCGACGATCCTCGATATTCCCAAGCTTCGGCGGTGTCAACGGCCTCGAGTGACGCTCTTTCAGCCAGAATCTCTCGCGATCCTCTTCCTCGTCTTCCTCCTCCTCCGCCTCTCTTCTCAATATTTCTGTTTTTTCGTGAGAACCGTTCTTTCTTCTGTGATTATTATTGTTATGCTGATTGTTATTATTATTTGCAATTGGTCCAGTGTCAAGATAATGTTTCGTTATCGAGCTCTTTCGTATCGATTCCGAATTTTTGAAGGACGAATTTCGGGAGCTCGAGTGATCTCGATCCTCCGATGATCCCCGTCGATGCGTTTCCGAATTGCGCAGTCGGTAATTGTTTCGCCGCGAATCCTTGGATCGATGCTGCTCCTCGAAAGAGTTTTTTCTCGAGAGATCAGACTCGTTGCCCTTGAACGAGGATTTTCTGCTCAAATTGGAATCCCTCCTCGGTGCTCGCAGTGCTCTCTCGTATCGATGAATCTGCACGTCAAATTCCTCCGGAGATGCTTTGTAACGCGCATGACTCTTCTTACCGGAAGTGACCTTTGCGCTCTGATGATCGTCCTCGTCTGAATATTTATTCGAATTACCGTTCTCCCGTCGATTTCCGTTTGCTCGGCGATTCAGCGAGTAATTATTCGTGCTCTCGAAATTCTCGTCATAAGAATCGCGATCCTCGGGATTTTCGCTTGCCGATTTTTTATACCCCGAACCGAAATTTTCGTCCTTGTGACACTTGCTCCGATTCTCCAATAATCTCGATGACGTTTCGCAACGATCGTGCGACATCCTGCTGTTATATTCTTCGGTGGAGGAGTAAGATCGCCCGTCCGCGTGTCTTCGCGATCTTCGATCGTCCTCCTCGCCCTCGAATTTTCGAACCGGTGAGAGAACTCTCTCGCTCTTTCTCTCGTACCGATCCAACGAGTCGCCGTTCGATCCGTTCACGAAACGTTCAACCGGCGAGCTCGAGCGCTCGCTTCTCGTACCGCGATCGAGCGAGCCGTCATCGATCTCCCTGAAACGAGAAACTCTGCTCGGCGATTGGTAATCGTCCTTCCTGTCATTTCTCATCCATCTCTTGGACCTGTCGCGCTCGGTCCCGTTCGAAGGATCGCCTGAGCGAACATTTGCCAAGTTGATCGATGAATTATCGATCCGGTTAACCTGTTTCGCGGATCCATTCGTTCGAGTGCTCATCGTTGAATTGCCGTTGATCAGAGAGGACTCGAGCCTCGAGGAGTCAAGGCTCATCTCCTCGTAATTCGGACTCTCGTCGAGGTCGTACCTCCTCGCCCTCGTCGACGTGCCGGAAGCGTTCGAACTACTTTTCTCGCCGATCGGCGTTCTCCTTTCCCTCTGCGCCGGACACTCCTCGACCTCGGGATCGTCGTCGTGACATCGGGACTCCTGAAGGATTAATTTATCCCTGTGCGATTTATTCGGACTCTCTCGTCCCTTCGTCGATTTATCGTAACGAGTCGATCCAGGACCTCGGTCCTTCGTCGACTTTCCATTTCTATTCTTCTCGATCGAACGATCCCTATAAATTCCTCTGTCTGTGCTCCTCCACCTATTCTCGTCCTGTCTCTCGTAACACTCTCGCCTAAAATCGTCCTCGAGCGCGCGATCGCTCTCCCGATATCCACTCGAGTGGAAAGTCGATGACATCGACTGGGCTCCTTCTTTGGCCCAGTTATTACGAAAGCGTGAAGTCATCCTCGATATTCTTCCCACAATTAAAAACAATTAACGATGAGCACGATTCGAGTGAACTGAGAAATACAACACATACGTCGAAAATTTACACACTGCACGTGAAACTCGCGACTCGATATGATTTTTCGTTAGATAAAAATCATTCGAGTGTATGAGGATATTATAAAACGGTGAATATTCTCGTTTTCGATCGGGACAACTCCTTTTGTCCCGGAGGAAAGAGAAAGAGTGAAAATTGGCTCGATGCGTAGACGCACGCGAGGGCGAGAACGTTCGTGGCCAGAGCCGAATCGCCGAATTCGAGACTGCGGGGATCGTTCTCCCGTGTATCGCGTCCGCGAGATCTGCGGCGGGAGAGGAACGGAGGAGCGCGCCGAGAGAGAGTGCACGTACTCGAAGATGCGAAGAAAGAGAAAGAGAGAGAGAGAGAGAGAAAGCAAAAAAGAAACGAGCGTACGTGTGTATTGGTATTGTCTCGATCGCGGTGCGCCTTCCCGAGCGACCCTGAAAACTCGCCGGCACTTTCACGATCGCGCGCGCGCCCGACCACTCCGCTCCCGACACTCGAACGTCGTCTTCGTCGTCTACGAGTCTACGTCGTCCTCTCGCCGAGCGAGAGACACCAGCGAGGGCGGACGCGGGTCGCACGCCCCCAACCTTTATCCTCCTTTAAAATCCCCTCTCCACGCGATCGGGTTCGTTTTTTCAAACCTCGTATATTGTGATTAAAAACGTCAAAAATTGTTAACCGCTCTTTTGTCAATTGAGATCACGAAGAATTGAGTAAACCGTGTGTTGTTCAATCTTGATGATTAAAGAAGAAATCGTATTACGTCGATTTATTTTGTTACATGGGGATCGCAATAAAAAACGTTAAAAAAATCGCTCGTTTTTTAATTCTATATGAAATAAATTGAAAAGTGCCAGTGATTGTTTTTTTTTGTTTTTTGTAATTTCAAATTGCAAAAAACTCAAAGAAATCATCGATTTTTTAGATCGATAAAAAAAACCGCGAAGCATAGTGAATACGTTCGAATTAACGAGCCGTGAACGATAATTTCGCGATATCGATATATTTGAGCCTTCGAAAATGCCGTGATCGACTCCCGAGGAGCAATCTGACGTTATCAATCGCGGTGGAATTAGACCGAAATAATTATTCTCGTGAATTATTCAAGCGCCGAGGAAGAAATTTTCAAAAATATCCAGCTGGAAAAATATCGTCGATCTCGCGCGGGGAATCGTCGAACGGAGCTTATGACATTTCAAGAAAAAATAACTCATCAGCTTTTGCGACACATCGAAGACAATTATCGTAAGGTCAATCTAAATCCTTGAATCCTATTATCCTCTTATCACCTTTCATATTTTTTTACTCCCACAGAAATAATCCCTCTCATTCACAAACTATATTATACAGACGCGTATACAATATTTTTCAAATACAAAATTATATACGGTCAATATAATAATCACGACATTCTTAAGCACGAATGAAAAACAATAAAATTCCGTAATAAATCCTACATTTTCTACCCAAAATTCGTAGTCAGCTTCCTTCACGAGGTTCCTTCACAAGCAAAATTTCTATCTCATTTATACGATCCATACTTAATGTTATCGAATGTCCGATTGCGTGTGCGTTTATTCAATTTCGCGGATGTGAGAAGAGAGAATCATGTGTATACAAAAAGAGATGAGTGAAGGACGAAAAGGGGGAGAGAAAGAAGAGCGCCGTATAGAAATCGCGCGAAGACACACGGCTCGAGCCGAGAGAGCACGGCGAACTGACAGGCGCCGGGAATACGACGGGCTTCTCGCCAGCGATATCCCATGAAGCCCGCTTCCAGATCCAGCAGTTGCTTCACAGTGCGGCCTACGGATTCTTGGCTCGAGGCGGATGAGCGGGGAGAGAGCGGAAGGGGTTATATAGCAGTGATGGTAAAGAGAGAAGGGTGGGAGGGGAGGAGAGGCCGGGAAAGCCGGGCAGGTGACGCCTCGCAAAACCTGACGACTGACGGGAATAAAAAGTAAAAACGAGCTAAACTCGTCCTGGATCGAGAATCGACGCTCAACCTGAACTCTCGGGGAATCGCACCTATATCTTCTTACCCCCAGGACTTGGACTCGCGTCCTCCGCGCTCATTTTGCATCGATCCGCGACGAGTAATCCGATACTTACCGACAGCGAGTACATCAAGTCTCACATGCAGGAGAACAGAGATTTAAAGCATTTTTCCCCACGATTTCTTTTTTCATCGAAATAATTTGTTACATTAGTTCCAAAAAACATCAAAAATACACTATCATATTATCTCATTAGCTCGATGAAACCGAGTAATTGTATCGTCATGAACATTTTGCATACATTTGTAAAATTTGAAATCGATACGATAATTGGAAGTTGATTAAATTCAACAATATTTGTTCAAATAATGATTGCAGGTAAAATTTTTCACCTGTAATTAATTATTATTAATTGTTGTAATTAAATTATGTCATTTTTTCATTCATTATTTTAACTTTGCCAATAGCGCAAGAAAAGTCAAAAATTAAAAAGTAGAGCCACAGCACTTCCCCCAGCGCAGACACAGGCACGAAAACCACCAAAGCAATCTTTGTCCAAAGTTTTTATACCTTCGCGTATAATGATCGGAAAACAAAGAGACGATACGAAACCACTGAAACAAGTGTAATGCAGATATGTATGTGTGACGCGTACGGAGATTGATATTATGGGAAAATGTTCACATTCGCTACACTTTGTTATCAGATACGTTGGCATCCAGGTGTAAGGATTTGCACACCACCACGACCGCTGTGTATATATATTTACTTGAGATCCATCAGCGAGAACGGTCAAGAAAGTTAACGGATCCGTGAACGACGGCTGTGCACAATTAAGTTCCGTTTTGCGGTCAGCTCGAGTTTCCGTCTCGTGTAATTGCCTGCCACGAAACACCAGGGTGCGTGTCTCACCCGGACTTTACATACATTTTCTGTATACATTTTTATATTAAATGCATTTGTTTATATTTATGTTTATCTTCGAAACAGCAAATTAAAAACCTCAAGTCAATTATTCCCTGGACAATGTTTTATGTTCGAATATTCGACGTTGGCATCTCCACTCCAATCCTGTTGGATAATTATTGAGGGCTGCTGGTTGTATATAACTCGATCGACTTCATTGCTGTACTTCACAATAATCTCTGCAGAACCGTGTCATAAACAATTCGCGATTTTATTTTCTGGAACGTGTATTCCCCGAAGTCATTGCATTGATTCAAAATATAGATTATAAGAAAGTAAATGAATTTTTTTAATGTGACAGTGTTGAAAGAATGTAAATATGTTCATTGAAATAATTATTGAAATTTTGATTACCTCGCAACAGTCCAGCAAGCTTTTATTTAAAAAATTTGAAGGATGATGGAAGGATTTCGCAAAAATTCAAAAATCTTCAAACAATAATATTATATGTATAGAAACTAACTATAGAGTTTGCATACATAGCGAATAAAAATGAGATAATGGGATTAATAACATTTTTTGTGAAAAAGTCTTTCGTAAAAGTGGCCTCTTAAAACGCTTTTTCTCACTAGTAGCGTACGGCCCTGCGCGTGAGACGCAACAAGGTCCTGCCAGAACGCCCCCGCTGGTCTCCTCTCATACTCAAATTTATATATCCAAATAAAACTCAATAAAAATACTAATAAATAATAATGGGAATAAAAGAAATAAAAATAATGGCTACCACTCAAACTGCACATTAAATTCGTGGTAAACTGACTTTACCACTGCTTATGCTGCTAAATAATGACAGACAAGGTCCTGAACAAAACCTCTCCAAATATTAAACATTTTGTCATTTCTGTATAAATTGGTTATCGATAACTTCCAATATTTCGTAATTGAGAGTTAAATAGAGTTAAAATTTTCTCAGCTGAATTCGTTAGTACTTTTTATCGTGAAACGAAAAACGGAGATTTTAAAATGAAAACTGAAAAATGTGAAAACATATTTTTCAGGGTTCAAGCAAAATTGGAACGAATCGCAATTTCGGAGCTGGGAGGATAGTTTTTTTAATGAAAGAGAAAAATGCCGGGGACCTCGTCGAGTCCGCGAAAGGACAGTCATATAATTAATTAATTAAATGTACATGTGTATTTAATTCATACGCGGTGGTACATACGAGAGCTCGCGAATGCGTCGAACGTGAACTAAATTGACGGGATTTACGGGCCGCCTGAGACACACCGGTCTGATCGGCCCTCGCCATATCTACTTCGCCTCACCGTATTTCCACTCCGCTACCAGGCTACGCTCGTTGGTGCAACAGTTGTGTCTCCCGCCTCGCTCTTTTTCTCTGTTTTTCAATTTTTTTCTCCCTCTCTGTTTCTTTTCGTCGATCTTCTTTCTTTTTTTTCTTTCGCTTCCTCTCAAATCCTCTTAAACAATATTAAATCTATTACAATATCCCAGCTGAATATATAAATTCTTAAAAAAATAGAAAATCAATTTATGCATTCGAAAATTCTCCACCAATATAAGTATGTTTAATTAGTACATTGGGCGTTTTCCAATAAGGAAAAAATTAGACACTGTCAATAATTATGAGTAGACTTTAAACGTTTTTCATTACTGTAATGTGCATGATATTGTCCTTGTGGGAACGCGGTCAATATGTGTCGAAAAAATCAGTAATTATATTTTTTTCATTTTCATCACAGTGAAATCATTTTTGGAATAGTAGTTACTGCACTCCACTTCAAATTGTAATTAAATACTGATCATAAGAGTATTGAATATTCAATAAGTGTAAATTTAATGCAGGCTTCGATTTTGGTACATATTACAACTTTCATACGTGACAAAGTTTTTTTCGAATTTGATGTAATAAATAATAGTCGACTAAATGTTCAGAATAAATGAAATGAAGAATATATACGAGCTTTTGTGTGAGGAAACGAATGTTATACATGACATTGACTGAATCTACTCGAAAAATCTAACAAGCTAATAAATATTGCGTATCTATCGAACATTTTACTTTTACATTTTCTACTGGCGCGAATCTTTGAAAAAACCCAATCGAAAAAAAAAATATGAAAATATGTATTAACTTTTTTATACAAAACTACAATCTTGTCGACATAGCCTTTCCAAAATTCGAAAAATGAAATGTGTAATTTTAACTTAAATTATAGAAAATACATAAAAAATATGTCTGTGTTTGTATACTTCAACATGATTTGAAATTTTTTGTAAATTATAAACTTGAAACTTGTAGCCTTGAATAAGATTTGGGCTGCTCTTGCGCCATCCCGCGACTTTCAACAGAATTGACTCTAAGATTTTTTTTCAGGGAGTTATCGGAGGTCGAGAAAACAGAAATCTGTCGAAGAGTCTCATGAAGCGAGAGACGAATTTGAAAGGAAAGTTTCGTTGTATGCAACAAATTTTTAGCTGGAGAATCCGAGCAAAAATAAATCGTCTACTGTACTTTTTCCTCATATTTTTTTCCCGAATAATTTTGCACTGTGATAAACGAGGTGGAAAAAAAGCTAAAATTTAACTTTATAGCTCTCGTGATGCAGTGAGAAGAGAAAAGTTTCCTTTCGTCTCATCGTGCAATTTGTTTTGACGCCTCCAAAGTCGCCTCCAAAGAGTCCTTCTGCATTATTCATCAAACAATGGACGATTCTCTCGAAAATATTCCGATGGCCTTCAACGTCCCGTGACCGCGAATATACTCATTTTTTAATACAGATCCGAACACGAAAAAAATCAAATATTAATACAACTGTTCAACATACATTATAATATTATCCAAAAAAAAAATTTTCCAAGTATTTTAATGTCAATTTCTATGCAAAATCTTTCAAATCACCCCAAGCAATTCTACAAATTTTTTATAACTTATGTTTTTTGAATTATTTTTGGAACAAGAAATAAAACAGATTCGAAAAAATTATATTGAAATCGAAGAATTCGCACGAAATAATGTACAAAGGAGGCCTATAAACGTCCAAAAGAGCGTTTAAAGGGTTCCAGGAAGAGATCGCATCATCAGTACGACATTGAGCCGTAAAGTGAAAAAAAAAACACATGCGGCGATGACCCGATGTCTGGATGTCGGGGACGTTTTTGGCGTGGAGTCACGGAAGTGACATCACGCGGTGCACGGACGCGGCCCTATCTCATTCGACCAATCTAATAACTCCAAAATATATTATCGCAATGTACGAGGCTCGAAACAATTTCACGTAGTTTGTGTGGGTATTGTGTACTCGCCGTCAGTTCGGGCGTGACCGGATCAAATTAAAGTGTCGGTAGGTTCGTTGTTCAATCACGGTGATCGCTCGTTTTGTACACGAGTGGAATTACATTTGATTCCTGTTTTTCACTTATAGCTTTTAGTTTTCGTTGGTTTAATTTTAATTTTTTATCTAAACTACTTTTTTTATTTTCATCTTTCTCATATTTAAATTATCTGTTTATTCTATTATGATATCATTCTTGGTTCAATATTAGTACTATATATATTGTAGGTATTGGTGAAATATTTATTACATATTAAGCACATCGAAATACGTGATGAAATTTTTATTCTTTTGTTACACGGATATATTCACGTTTGCAGCGTTATCGCGATTTTTGTAATTCTAATTCATCATAATCAATCACTCGTCCATATTCTCTGCTCTCCCTTGATACAAAATACCAAAGTTCGGATGTTAGTTTTTCTTTCACATCGTAACGATTGATCCGAATATTGTAACATTTGGTATACTGCATAATGTGTTCGAAACGATAAGTTTTTCATAAAAATTGATTTTTTTTCAAAAGTGATTGCTCTGACAAAAGTCAATTTTCTTCCATACGATGTCGATGCTTTGAAAAGTAATCGATCATGAACAAAGTGAAAAAAATACTACCAAATTTTTTTTCGATCTAATACACGTTCATTCATTCCATAAAAATTAATCATTGATAAATCAGAATATGTGCAAGGCGCCGGAGCGTAATAAACGTCAGCTATACTTGTTAATGAATTGCATCGATTCGATTTCTATGCAAATTACGATTAAAATATTTTTAAAAAATTTACACACATGTGACAATTCTTTTTTGTGACAAGTTATTGTGTGTACACTCATTCTTGTTTCTCAAATGAAAAGCCCATGGGGCGTTACTCAGTACAAAGGAAGAGGAAAGAGAGAAGGTGGCTCGATGATAACGCGGAACGTTTGTACATATGAGAGCACGAATGAAAGAATTTCTCACCGGACGCGAGCACATGTGCGTTTCTGTGCTGAACGGAGCAGTTGATACAAAAACGTGGGGAAAATTCTTCCCGACAACCAGAGGCAGCGTAACTAAACAAAGCGGCCCACAGTTTCCTTTCAGTCTTGGATATGCGCCATTTCATCCTTTTTTTCATTTCTTTCTTTTTTTTCTTACTTAGTCACCCCGTCCTTTTTTTATTATTTTCCTGTCTCTTCCATCCGCCTGTTGATTTTCTACCTCGAATTTTTTCCTTTTCTTTTTCCGAGTAATTTGTAAACTTGTACGGTGTCAAGTGTCCCCGCAATGAGTCGCATAGCACACATTTACGCTTTACACTTGTTTGTTTATGCGTTTAAAGTGAGTTACTTTAGCGATGAAGATAAAATGGCTCTGATTCAGAGACGAAATATGCACGTCGAATTTTTAGTCTCTTTACGAATTCTAGTGCAATCGCATGAATTTTCATCCCGGTTGTATATTATGTCAATGCGAAATCGGAGGGAAAGAAAAACGATGGAGAAGTTTTACGTGGAACGAGATGATCCATTCGTAGAAACAATATAAGTTAAAACGGAGCCGGTACGCGAAAGATGTAATTCATGAATTATTCAAAAAAGCGTCGCTCGCTTTTTTTCCCAGTGTATGTACATAGATATACAAAAGTCGTCATTGAGACTCCGACGATCCGCATCATCGACATTTATTAAATGAAACGTCAGCGAGGCTAATCCCCTTGACACTTTGTCGTGAAACGAACGAAACGGTCGTAAATTCCATAGCGGAATACTTTTTCTCTCGGACGCTTTAACTCGAGTTTGTACTGACTCGAATTTTATGTAAAAATTGAATATATACGATGCAGAAGACAAATTTTTATCTCGAGATTGACCGCGTTTTACCGAGAAAACGTAAAGTTTCACCGACCCTTGGTGATTTTCTCTTGCAAACGAGAAAAACTGTTATCACGAGGTCTCGAGATGAATTTCTTCAAATTGCAATTGCGCGAAAATGAAGCTGCTAGCAACGCCGAGAAAAGTAGCAAACCTTATAATCCTCCGAAGACGTTTCTCGTTGCATCCGACGAAATTATATATCACAGCAATAATTACAGAATCGCGCAATGTGACGAGAGCGCCTCCGAGTCTTGCGAAGCTAGCTAGCGATGAAATTGCGGCTAGTTGGGACCAGGTGCGAAATTAAAGGTATCCAATAACAAAGGATTATTGTTCTCTAATGTATACGTTTATGTCACTTGAAAACTTCAGTAATCCCGCCCGGTTATTCTGATACGAGCGATGGGGAAAAAAATCAGGCAACAAATTTGCACATGTCGGAGTACAATTTTTATACAAATGTTTGTATTCGTGATGAATTGAATTAAATCAAATTTTCAAAAAATATTTCAATATATTCTGTAATCTTCTTTGCATTTTTTCTAAATTTTTTTTCCGCGATTGAGAATATTTCATTTCTCTCCGAATTCTCGCATTGCGGCAAATACGCAGAAAACCTGTCCTTCAACATGAAGCTCGTGAATTCTCACCTAATCGAGGACGATTCGATACGTGCGAACTAATTTTTGTGTGCGGTGAAAATGTTCACTCATGAATCACAGTGACGATTTAATAATTTGATCAAATTTATGACAATTTAACTGATCAATGAGTGAAATAAAATTGAATGGCAATTAGTGCGTGAAATAAAATTTTTTTTTGTGAATCGTGATCATAAATCATCATTCAAAATCATATTTTTGCAAAAACTTGCTTCATTACTCTGTGATTTGAAATTTTTGAAAAAGTTACGAATTATAGATTGACGAAATTTTCATTAACTACGCACAACATTATAAATATTAAAAATGTAAATTTTCTTTAAATATCAACAATTTTGCAAAGTTGTTTAAAAATTATTCATAGAATCAGAGTCTGACAATTTTGCATAATTGGAAATGTAACATTATTTCGTTAATTTTATTGCAAATGCTTCGATATGTGATTGATAGGTATTTTTCCAAAAACTGATGTAAGGTAAACTCAGACTGGAATAAAACTAATTTTTATTTATATTTTTTTCATGATCTTCATCGACCAACGGAAGACTGTTAAATCCATTTCGCAGTTCCCATTTGAAATAAAATAGAAAAAATGCTGTCGCTTGATTATTTTTCACCCCTGTTTAAATGTCAGACGATATGTTTTCTCATTTCGGAAAGCGACTTGGCCCCCGGGGACTCATTGTCCTCTCATATATGAGAAGAACAAAGTTTGGAAGGAACACCGGGGGATGGCCCAATATTGATGTATATACACGTTTCGTATGTATGTACACATATTCGGGTGCGGGTTTGTTTCCGTTGTGCCACATGGAAGGGCGTGGAATAGCTGAGAGGGTGCAGCCTAGATAAGCCTGCGGGGTGCGGCCGATTACTTCTTTCTTTCTCCTATACTCGTAAAACAAACGAAGAAAAAAAGATCGAGGAGCACACCAGCCCGATTTGCGAAATCATCACGTGTGCTCAGTCTTTGCACGAAAAATATTACTCGCCACAGTCGCAGCCTACTTTTAGGCGAAAAAAAAGAGAATGAGCACGAAGGTGCGGAAAATGTCTCACACTGATAAATATAGAAAAAATATAGAATAATCCGTCAGGCTTCGTCTAACGCACGTTTCATCAAAATAAAGAGAAATTATTGACAATATGTGGTTTCAACTTCATTAAGGATGATTCCGTTACAATTTTTCTAAAAGTATAAAGAATTAATATTTTATTCAAATTCTTGTCAGACGCGAAAGTAATCGAATGTTATAATTTTGACCTGCAATGGTATATGCAATGAGGATTGAGAAATGTTTATGAAAATTATGTAAGGAATATCAAGAAAAATTAATAAAATTGTTGTATCCATCAACATTACGAAAATTGAACATTTCACTCGGCAAGACGTGACTTGAATTCACAACTAAAAGTGCTTAAAGTTTATGTAAAAATGAAATAAAGAAAATGCTCGTTTTCCTGAACTTACATCGACTTTCAAGTTAATTAATCACGAACCCATTCGTTTTCCATTTTAGCAGTTTTAAGGATCTCCGAGCACGTGCACGCTTCGCCTGATATTTCGTGAATATGATTTTTATTCGTGCGGATCTTCGATACGGTTTCTCAGCGATTGATCGATGGGGACGGTAAAAGTGCGATATTTTTTTCTTACCGGCGAAGAGATCCATTAGCTAATCGCATCCCACGGGAAAATTGCTCCCGGGATTTCTCATATGCAGTCACTTCTCCATTCGGTGAACACGCGAGTCTTTCGTTATACATAAATATCGCAATACACTCGGCGTGTGTCACATCTCCGCATAATTATCAATCAGGAATTATATCTTCTTACTTATTGAATTGCATATTTAAAGAGAAGAAGAAGAAAAAAAAGAAGACGTAGAAAGGTTTCGCTCACACGTCGAAGCGAGAAAATTCTAATCGATTCGAGCTCTCACACCCGCGCGAGCGCGATAAAAAAGAATTAATTAAAAAATCGTCAAACGAATGTTGGGCGAAGTGGTGTTTCAAAACAATGTGCGTAGGCGAAACGCGATATGCCAACGCGATGTGTCTGTGTAACGCGTTCCTTTTTTATCCTCCATTTGGTCTTTTCACTTTTTGCTTCGAGTCCGTCCTGGCATTCCAGAGACAGAGACGAAAGAGAGAGAGAGAGAGACGAGGCTGTTTTGAGAAACGAGCGGAAAAATGTGACGATAGGAGGAAGAGAAAAAAGGACGGATACTTCATCGCGTAATTTAATCTGTGCACAAGCACGTATCTGTATCGCTTGAATACATACATATGTACAATTTCGTGCGAAAATATAGATATAAGAATGTCACGGATGACCGCATCGATTTTAACGCGACCGTATAAAATCACGATTCTGGCGAGTTTACGATCCTCATTGCAAAAAAGATATAAAGGAAGTATATCGAGGAGAGGATCGTTCAAATTGATGGTTCCTTCGAGGATCGAATGTGGGAATAACTTTGGATCTGCGACCATATGAATTTTTAATTAAAATTTTATTCGAATTTCGTTTTCCAGAATTTTCGATGAAAATAAAGAGAACAAATCGTATATCGCCGTACGATATATACGATATATTCAAACGCATATAGTCCGAACGTGCGTTCCTGGGACAAGAAAAGCCCTTTTTCCCTCATTTTTCACAGACCCTCGGAGAAAGTGATCGTAAACGAGGGAGTTCTTCACTTTGTCCGATAATCTGACGTCGCGTCTCTCACTGTCTTCGTCTCCGATTGAAGTTTACGAGGCCACGTGGACGGCAGCTTTAAGCTTGACAAACTGTCAAAACAGGGCGCACGTCTTGTGTTATTTTCTCATATGCTGTTTTTTTCGCAATTCCAACGAGATATTTCTAAATCTACCAAAAAACAGCATATATGATGTAAAAAAGGAGGCAAGTACATTTACGGCTACGATTATACTCCAAGCGATAGTAGAAAATATGTTGTAAAACTTGAATCGATTTCACTAATGTAATTCGTAATCTAAAATTTAGGGAAAGAATCGAAAAATTTCAAAACAAAGTTTAATATTGATAAAAAAAAGTCGAATTAAAGACTTGCCGAGTTCTTACTCCATTGAAAGAAGCTTTCCTAAAACTCGGCAAGTATTTAATTCGAATTTTTTTATGAATACATATTAAACTTTTCTTTGGGTGACATTACTTTGAAATTTTTCGATTAGAATTTGTGGTAGATTTTTGTTAAAAAATTTGAAAATAACCAAAAAACTTTTGGTTATTTTCAAAATAATTTATAATAATTTTGAATTATGTAGATTGAACTTATGATAATTTAGGGATCAGAAAAATATTTTTCGTTTTTGACTCCGGAGACATTACATTATACATTAAAAAAAATTACCCCAAAAACGAAATATTTTTTTACCTGTTTAACTACCTATTTTTCTTTTTTTCCCTTCTCTTTCTTCGGTAACTATTATTCTTCTCTCTTCGTCTTCGTGTCTCTTCAGTTTTTGTTCTTATTTTCCTCCACTTTTTTAAATTTACTTCTATC
>JAPYYX010000771.1:0-47757 GCA_030522605.1 Cremastinae sp. B BG-2022a
GCGTATATAATTTTTCAACACTAACTGCGCAGACAGTTGGGATTGCTAACCTGCTTTAGCGGGAAGAAAGTGTCACTTTTCCGCCCGATCGAGATTTATTGAGTTCGCCCGAAAAGTGACACTTTCTTCCCTCTAAACAGGCTAGGAATGTCAACTTTCTGCGCAGGTGTGTTGAAAAAACTTTTTTCTCATGAAAATTTTAGTTCAGCTAAAAATCTCGTTTTTTCCTTTAATTGTGATTGAAAAAAAAAGATTCAGCATATTTCAACCCTTGGAGTCGGAAATTTTTCTTAAGTACCCCATTTTGCCTCCCCCCCCATCCTATGTTTTGGAAAATTGGAAATTGTCTGGAATCGCGGCTCAAAGGCTCTGCTTGAATCAAGATTTGTATGAGTTTCGGGATTCCGTTGGGTTTGGGGCGAGTTGTGTTGGGCATATTGGGGGGAGGAGCCTCCCATATACTTTATCAAATGATATTTTAGCTATTGATAACAATTGATAACAAACCATTTCGTAAAATATACCCTCCATATTTACTTCTTTTTCATCGATGAAAATCTTAAAATTTATCAGAATTAATTTTTTTTAAATTGCAAAAAGGGGGCCCGTCCCACGTTTATACGGCACCCAGTGAATAAGAGCGTAATTTTTTGATTATATTCTCTAAAATAAGTACTCTTTGAGACATCTTTGAAAAGAAGATACTCATAAGCGGTTGAAACAGACAAAAATACGATATCTTCAAGAAATCTGGTGAAAGAAAAGTCTAGATTTTTCGATTTGTTTCGGTATTTCGCAGTTTGGGGCGCTGCTGAACATGTTGAAAGACGCCATATTTATACACTGAAACCTCTCATATCTTAATCGTTCGGTGCGAAGGAACCTCTCAAAACTTAACTATGGCGGCAATGGGAAACATTAAGTTATGAGAGGTAAGAGTTTAAGTTACGAGAGTTTCCAGTGTATGTAGTTCCAAGCGTTGTGCCGAAACCACGGTCGTGTTGAAACGTAAAAGTTTTATATGTTTTTTTTTGTAAAACCTCGCGATAAAAAATGCCAAAACATAAACCCTTTCGAGAGCTTTCAAAAAGCCAACAATACAGACGCGTCAAGAAGTCATTATATGTCGCCTATTCTCGACATCATGGTAGTGGAAGTGATTTAGTGACACGTGACAAAGCGTCAAATGAAGAAGTTGCGGGTGATTCAATGAGTAATGGAAATAAAGTTAATTCATCGTCAATTGAGTTAAAACCTACGAGGAAAAGTGATGGTTACAGTGAAGAAATTGATGATTACAGGGAAAAAAGTACAGTGAATCCTGTAGACGAAGAATTAAACAAAAGTTTCAACGGAGACAATGCCGCGAATCCCAATTCAATAGCGTGCGGACTTTCAGCTAGTGATGAAAATCAACAGATCGATTTTCAAAAGCAATTGGCTCAATGGGTTTGCACATACAAAATACCGGAAAATGCGACCGGGGCTATATTGAAATTACTTTGGAGCGTCGAATCTATCAAAACGTTAAAAAGCCTCCCAGTGGATCCACGAACATTACTCGGAACTGTAAAAGACGCTCAAGCAAAATCTTGTTGCCGTTAGTATTTTTTATTATTTGTCGTACTTTCAAGGTAGTTCTATATAGATACAGTCAAATCAATGGATTTTATCATAGTTTATCTCTGTATCATTTCTCAATTTTTATTTTGCGATTTGTTGTCCACAGCTCGTTGTGCTTGGAAAATTGATCAGCTCAAGATGGAAAATATGAGCTTATATCTGCAAAATGTTGTTGGTGTTGGTGAACATTCTCAGGATGTAAATAATGCCCTCCCTCAATTACCCGTCAAAAATATCAACTAGTTGACGGAATTGAATGCGCTTCTTAATAATGATTCTCAAGCGCGCATTCAATACGTGAGTATTTTTTATGTTTGATTTGATTTTTCAATAAATTCGACTTTTTTTCATTACAAACTTGTTTTTACAGAAAAAAATGGTAACGATTATCGGTGGCAAAGATGTAAAAAAACATGTTCGTCAGTCAATGTCGTCAATAATAACCGATGAACTGGGCTGCAAGTTATCGTGGACGGGACAAAAAAAAACAATCGCTGCGAAACATATGAAATTCACCGATCTTCTCATCGGTATGAAAATATAATAAACATTGACTTAAGTATGTTGTACCTATACAGTCTCAACCAAAAATCAATGAGTTTTGAAAATTTTTATAATCATGATCTAGGTGGAAATTGAAGATAAAAATTATCTGAAGTATTTAAAGTGTACACAGGATACCTAAAAGAAACGCTCATTAATCCAATAATGACGAATATATAACAAAAAAGTGTTTATTATGCCGCGTCATTAACTTTTGGACGTTAGCTGTCAACTGCGAAAAGCAGAAGATATGCGAACGAAAAAAAGAAAAATATAGGTTAATAAGAAAGATTTAGGAGAAAAATGATAATTACCATCAATTAGATTTTGCAGCAAGAGAATTTCATGACAAGCTTTACAAAAAAGTTTTTTGCCACAGTTTCCATCTGCACAAATCCACGTATCTGAACTTTATGGTTAAATATAGCTTTTAATGCTTCTAATCCTTTTGAAATTTGGTGGGTACTTTTCTTGGTATTCCAAAAATATTATCTCCATTTTTTACCAAAATCTCTCTTTTCTCACCATACGAAAAATGTGAATTTGTAAATTTTTCTATTCAAAAATATGTCCCAATATATCAAAAATGGAGAAATTTATTGCAAAATATATGTTTTTCTATTGAAAAAGGTACGATGTATAAATTTCTACAATCTCTATTGAAGTATATTGAAAAATATACATTTTTCTATTCAGGAATTTACGAAATCCATAATGACGCGTATTAACTTCTTTTTTAATTATCTTCAAAACTATCCTCCTAAACTTCCCCAAATTTGGCAAGCACTTTTTGGAAGTCATTATCTACGATTATGCAAATGTTCATGAAAATTCCTCTTTTTTGGTGTAAAGGTACAACATCCTTAACAAAACGGCGATCCATTCTTTCCGATTAGAGGAATGGGGGATGGGTCCAATTATTTATAAGAATTTACGTATAAACGATCTAGTAAACGTGCATGGTATTTGCGAAATCTAGTATCCCTTACGATGGCTGTCAATATATAGTGAATACTTGTTGAGTATGCATGTTATGCTTCACGTTTAATTTCGAAACTATATATAGTCCGACTGTCAAAAGAATCGTCTTCGGAAAAGTTACCCCACCAATCCCCACTACCCCCTTGACCCTCACTTATTTACCTCCTCCTATCATTCCGCAGTCGGACTATATCTCTATTTATTATTTCAGAAGCAGTGATCTCTTCAGGACGAAATACAATCTACGAGGTGCAGAGTACCATTCAAAGTTGGCTGCAGCATGCCAGCGATCGCGTTCGCTATGCGGAGAACAAACACAACGAAGCAAATACATAAAAAAACTATGATCATCTACGATTTTTCTTATTATAATAATGTTTAATAATTTTCTTGTTTTTATAATTTTGAACACTCGTCTTTGGGTACTTTTGATAATGTAGCAGTACCCGTATTAAAGTAGTAGTATTAAAGATGATATACAGATATTATCAATAAAATCAAAAGGATCAAAATTATATAATTTTGATTTTAATGTTTGGGATAATATTGTTTATGTGTATATGCAATGAACATAATTGTTACAATGCGAGAGAGAAATATCGAGAAGCAAATTTAAAAATTTTTTGATTATTCAACTTTTTTGATGCAAATTGATAAAAAAAATGCTGATTTGTTGATTCTTCATAATTTTTGATTATCTACGATATTTCATATTATATATAATGTTTAATAATTTCCTAGTTTTGATAATTTGCAACACTTATCTTTTGGTACTCAGAATAATGTGACAGTACTAATGATAATATAATTTGAATACACTTATGTTTAATGTTCTTTGGAAATTAAAAAATACATATTTTTGTCACTTGTATTCTACGTTTTACATTATTTAAAAGTAAACAACTAACTTCGATCCCCAATCCTAAAAGCGGATGCATCAATAAATCTATTCAAAGATATCTTGTCAATTTGTCGTTTTCAAGATGACAATTTCAAGAAATTGTTGAAAAGTTACGTTAAAAAGAGCCTTGGAAAATCTAAAAAAAAGTGATAAAGATAATCTTTTAGTGTAGCGTGAAGCAAGATTTCTTCAAGACAACTTTTTCAGAAATCAAAAACATTTGATAAAGTATAGCATAAGACTACTTTTTGACATTATTACGATGTATTTCGGAAAACGGATTTAGACATCTACATCTTACGTAAGAAATCGACAGTAGATCTGAATGACTTCATATTGCTGTTTGGGATTTAGGTGATAGATAACATGAAATCTAAAAAAAATGAAAATTTTCTATAAAAAATTTTTTCAAAGAATATTTGTATTGTTTTAAATTGGTCATTCCATTTCTTACTAAAATAAAAAAGAGTTGGCAAAGCACAACGGCGTGATAAGACACCGCTCACAGCCGTTCACAGTCGTCAGTTTTTATTCGAGTTGAATATAAAAACGCTTTCAAACGGGAAAAAAATGTGGGCGTGATAGAAGAAGTGCTCATAACTTGAAGAGCATGTATGAGAAAGACACGAAAAGCATAAAAAAAATTTTAAGTTCCTCTTTCAGGTTTTACTTTGAGTTTGAAAACTCAAGCTCTTTTTTTTATAATAAAAACGTTTTCAAACGGGAAAAGAAGCGTCGACGTTATGAAAAAAGAAAATAACAAAAGGCATGGAAAAATCGCCTAAATTTTGGCATGTTGATTTGACATTTTACAGGCTGTAAAACATCCTTAAACATATGTAAAGAGGCATCGAATCGCACGTGTACAAAAATATTATTTACATTTCTTCAGATATTTTTATGTCGTGATTCTTCTTTATTTTTTGAAGAAGTTCATTTACTGTCACTATCTGAGCTAGAAGGATATTCGTCGATTTTTCGTGCTCACAAATTTTCTCCTCAAGTTCAGATCTCATTCCTAATATCGAGAAGATATTGATTTATTTTAGTATTTATCACACAAATTAAAAAATTATAAGGAAAAAATTAGCTCACTTTGAAGTTGAATGGCTGCGTCGTTCAGATCTGCGGTTAATGACAGCATTTTTTTTTCATTCCTCTGTTGATCCGATAATTTCATCAACGAATTATTTACTATGTTTTTAAACGTTGTAAAATGCTCGATGAACATCCTTGTTCTTTGGCTTGGGATGTTTTGTAAAGCATTTTCTATTGTTGTCGATAAATCTGACAGTATGTTCCGTATGCAATCAATGCGCGCTACTTCGAATTCCATTTGTGCTGAAAATGAATGAAGAAAAGTGTATTCATTTCTGCGTATGTAAATTATATTTCGACTGTGTATATACTTAAAATAAATATATTTAAAAATGTAATAATTTATGTAAAATAGAAATTCCGCAATATCTTCAACATTCAAAATATTGTGATAATAATTTAACACACAAAAAAGAATATACATAAAAGAGATTTTTCGCACAGGTGAGATTTTTTTTTGTTTTGAATCGCTCTGTAAAATCCAATAAATACACAAAATACACTGCAAAGTGCTGCTCATTGCGGTTGAAAATTGAACTAAGAAGTGTCATTCTCGCACACTCCGGCAACCTTAAAATTCAAGATGGCTGCCGTCTGTTAGTCGATGTCCGGCGACGTTACGAGATTTTCGACGATTTCTATGGAATTACAAGGAAATATTGACTCTTTATGTGTTTTTAGTGACTAAAAATTAACCGAGTATTAGTGCGAGAGTGCAAACAACGTTTAATGTTATCCAAAAAACAGTGTCGCGAAACTAAATGACGAATCACACGGCTTGAGCGTGTGATTTATATATTATGACACAGTTCGTGTCTTATCGCTTAGGTGAGCGGATTCGTGTTTTCATCTTCTGATTATATAGGTTACGCCCACCAAAATAATCGCCTTCGAAAGCCACGTTGCATCGATAATGCGCATTATTCCTTTTTCTATTTTAGCTCGAATATCTCCGTACATGTATTTTTGCATATGGTTGTCACGATCCACCTGTTACCACTTTACGTACAATTTAAAGCGCAATATTTTCTCAACTATTTTTCATCGTCCTTCAATAACAATTCGCTATTTGTGTTAATTCGCAGTCATCATTTCAACGTCTCGTTCAGCACGTTTTGTTTTCTAATCTTCGTCAATCTCGAAGTCAAGAGACGTAAATTTGATTTTTCTTTACAAAGTTATCGTTTGTCGAATGACGAGTCAGTGAAGCGTGAATTATGAACTCTCAAATACTCGTATAACGTTGATAGTAAAATGCTTCCAGTGTTGAGCTTCAGTATTTTTAGTGGGAAAAAAACTCGTTTCTTCCGGTCTGCACATTTAGCTGATAAAGTATATTACAGATTCGAGATCCTTGAAACGCACAGTAAACCTTGATCTGTTCTACATCGTGTGTTTTTTCTTCTTTTATAATTGAAGAATTTTTTTTTGTGTTTACGAGTTGAAGTTTTATTCAAAAAACAAAAAAGCAATGATTTTTCATTCGTCTTATAAGTAAGATTGATTTTTTTTCTACTGTTTTTGATCTTCATAATTGAAAAACAAATTATGATTCATGTTCAGTAATTAAAATTTTAATGTCCATCTTGAAAAACATGGAAATAATGATGAATTATGGATTAGAGTTGATGGAAATGAACAGGAAGTCTTGATCTATTCCTTATTCTCTTTTCTTGACTTCAAAAAATTTACGAAGTATTAATTTTTCGTGAGTCAGAATTTTTATGTGATTTCTTGAAAACATAGAGGAAATATTTTCAGATATGAGGCCATAAAGAGGATCACCCAGGCTTGTTTTAGCGACCAGATGAGTTGCTCCGTAGAATTACGGCAACGCAGACAAAACGGGATGGCGGAGGATCCCCACAAACTAGCAGCCATAATGAATAAATCCCAGAGACTCGTTCTGGGCCTCTTGGTACTTTTGTTAGTTGATATTATTTGGGTCTCAAGTTCCGAACTAACTAAAGTAAGTTGAAAAGTTTTTTCACAAATTGAATGTTCTATAGAAAAAAAGATAATTACCACAATGTTTTCTTCTTTTCAGTACATATATCTAGAAGCAAGATTTGAGAAACCATTTTTCAGTACGTACATCAAAACCTCCATGTTCACTTTGTATCTTTTGGGCCTATGTTTTTGGCCACCTTGGAGAGACCAGTGCAATAAACCAGCTACTTATATGGTAAGATTTTGTAACAATTTCATTAATCTTTATCACGAATTAATATGTATTGACACATGATAACAAATACTTTCATTTTTACAGTTTATAGATCCTAATATAGAAGACGATAATTTCTATTCGGAAGCCAACACGAGTTTGGTAGGTTCATAATAAAAAAAAATATTGAAAATTGAAGAATCTTTGTACTAATAAAAGTGTTTGTAGAGCGACCCGACATTCGTACCTATAAAAACTCCAGATCATTGCGATCGTTCTTCGGGTACCGAGAGTGATGATTCGTCAATCAGAGCTGTGAGATTTAGCAAATTAGCCGAGGTACGTCATATGTCAGAGACCGACGCAACGGAGGCGTTATTAGCGAGGCTCAGTTACCAAGCGAGCATACGAGCTGGCGAACACGCAAGGCGACAGGCTCACAAGTTTTCCGTGCAGAAAGTTGCGAAAATCGCTCTCATGTTTTGTCTTCTTGTAAGTAGATTCGATATGACAAAAAAATAGGAACTCTCAAATGGATCGATTTCTATAAATACATTTTTTTTAGTGGTTCATGGCGAACTACACTTATCAAATTTCACTGGCCGAGACCGAAGCTGGAGTTGTGACAGTATTATCGTCCACTTCGAGTTTGTTTACTCTGTTTCTCGCCACGTTCTTCCCTAGCAACGGTGGAGACAAATTTACGCTCTCCAAATTAGTCGCTGTCTCAGTTAGCATTTTTGGTCTCGTAAGTTTTCGAAAAAATAGATTTTCTGGACCTCGAGTAATGTTTCTCACAATTATTCCTTCTCACAAAAATTATCATAATATGGGATATCTAAAAAAAAATTATGATTAGAATATTTTATGTCATATTAAAGAAAGTAATTATAATATTCGATACTTTTAGGTTTTAGTTGGTCTGTCCGACCTCGATTTGGAAACTAATAGAATACCGACAGGCATAATTTTGGGACTAGTCAGCGCATTTTTTTACGCAGCTTATATAGTATTTTTGAAGAGAAAAGTCGATCACGAGGACAAAATGGATATACCAATGTTCTTCGGTTTTGTCGGGCTCTTCAATCTCACGATGTTATGGCCATTGTTTTTCATTCTTCATTACGGTCATTGGGAAGAGTTTGAGTGGCCAAACCCCCATCAATGGACTTTTCTCATAATAAACGGACTGATCGGCACAGTATTAAGCGAAGTACTATGGCTATGGTGAGTTTCAAATTTTGCGTTCATATGTCGATGAAAACTCGATTTATTAAATAATTTTTTCTCTTCCTCGTATTTTCTGTTATAAGTTTAATAAACTTTTTCAAATTTGTAGGGGCTGTTTTTTGACATCGTCCCTCATAGCTACTCTTGCCGTTAGCCTGTCGATGCCCATGTCAATGATGGCCGACGTGATACTGAAAAAAGTCGAATATCCGTGCATTTTTTACCTTGGCACGATCCCTATGTTGCTGGCTTTCCTCACAGTTTCGCTTTTATCCCATTACGACAACTGGGATCCAGTTATGGATTTGGTCAAGGTTATTTATACCTGGATTTTCCGAAGAGGTCGAAACACGAGGTAATTAAAAAAACTTGTCTGGTATATTACCAGTTATGAAAACTGACAATAATAATCGTATGAATACTATTTCAGAATGCCCGATTTGGAAGCCGAGCAAACGCAATCTCTCATCGGGATAAACAGCGAAGATCACGAGGCTTGAAACGACAATAATCTCAGCGTTGATCATCATACAGTGTTTTTCCGTGGTCAGCAGTAGACAGAAAAGAGGTAGAAAGAATAGAGAAGACAAATGTGGTGAAAGATCTTTGCAATCAAAGTTTTCAATTTCGTTTGTTTATCTTGCTATTCAATTGTCGGCAAATCTGCTACGATACTGCCAACAATTCGTTCTTCTAATTTGTTAATTTTGATGGTTCCAAAAGATGACTGGGAAAATTTTTTCGTTGATTTGTTGATACTGTTTTTCATTGATGTTTTTTATTCTCGTTTAAAATTGCAGTAGTGTGTTCACGCATATATAAATAGTGCGGTTTGTAAAAATGTAATATCATTCCGTTGAAAAATGTTCTCGATTGATCTTTTGCTTTCATCACTGAGTTGAAACGCGACTGAATTGAAACGCACTTCGTTACGATCAAAATGGTTGTAAAAATTGAGAAAAATATTTGTTTTTTTTAAGCCACAGAGTATTTGAATAGAGGTTTAATATCGAAGTTCAAACTTTCAAAGCGAAATACCGAAAAAAATCCGGGACAATGAAAAATAATAATTCTAATCTTTAACTCGAATCTTTACGGGTAATTCGTGTACACCGTGTACTTAAGAGTATTGAGCTTGAGAATGCCAATCGAATTGTGTACCCGTAGATTTAAGACAGTATCAGTGAGATATTTCTAAATGGACATTTTTTTTCTACATCGGTGAGAAAAGTACGAAAAACTGAAAAAAGTATCGAGGTTGCTCTTTGGACCAATTCGAAGTCTTTCGATGATAAATTCGGAAAAATGAAATATTTATCACCGATGGACGGAGTAAGAGAGAAAAAATGAAACAGAAAAGTTTGCGACGTCGAACTTGAATTCTCGTCGATGAAAAAGATCTCAAATTTTGTGATCAGGCCTCGAATTTTTTCTCGTTCGGTCGTTTCTTCCGCGAGAATCTTTTTTCGTTATTCTAAATGTGATGGTAAAGCTCGCAAGCTGAATTGCTTCGAACCCACAAAAAAAATCTAGTCAAGAAAAAAACTAAAAAAAAAAAAAGAAAAAAAATGTTTTTTATACTGCGACATTCCTTAATTGCGCCCGACAGGGAGATGTATTTTTCTATGAACAATTGGAGAATCTATAACCGAGAAAAAAGGGAAGAAAAAAAATAGGAATCGCGTAAATTTGCCATAATAATCGTTTCTTTTTTACGTGATCAAAACTCGAGTCATATATTTCTGGGTTTTCTCGAAACTCGAGATTTTCGCACAATATTTCATTTACGGAAAATCAGAGACAAACTTTGTTGACGTTTCCAGGTAACGTCCTACATTTTGTTATCGATTTATATGCCCGCATATAAATATGCAATTGTATACAGAATACGAATAAGAATTTTTTTTACAAGGCTCAGAGCCAATAGTGAAAAACGTTCTTTCAATTTCTTTCCCCTTTTTACATGGCAGTACCCGAGAATTATTTAAAAGATCGCGATGCTTCACTGTTGTGATATAACAAAAAACATGGTGCGCAAAGAAAAGAGAAACAGTAATTCCGAGCTGTCTTAAAGAAATATAAAATAAAATATTATAAATAAATAATAATTAAGAGAAGTAACAAGAGCCAACTACACGATATCTCGTTTTAGAAATTAGTTGACTGTTCCTACATGTAATATTCCTGTATATTTATTGTAAATATAATTGAGAAGTATCATCTAAGTGTAGAGTTGTATACGCATTATGTAAAAATAATTCGAAAAATAATTTTAAAAATATACACCGAAAGTAAAGAAGCAAAAAAGCGTGATATCATTTTTGTGTCGTGGCGAATTGTAACCATGGCATAAAACAAAAATACCTCTAATGCTCGGAAGTTGTCGTACGATCGCGAATGATTTTTTTTTACGACTGTTTCGACTATGACTGCCGTTGACACTTGATTGGAAACCCCGATTCTGAATTATTTTTCGATCTACTTTTTTTCCATTTCAGAAATACCGGTAATGCCGCGTTCGACTATTAGCTCAGTACTCGTCGCAGCGGAGATTTAGTCAGAACAAAAAATAGATAAGCTTTTAAATTTGTTTGTACGATTCTTTCGACATGGCTTGTCGAGACACCTCCAATGCACTTCAACTAAACATCAAAGGTAATTATACAAATAGTTAGAGCAATCATTTTTAAATGAATTCAATCCCCAATTGAAGATGTATGGATTTATGTACAGTAAATAGCGAAAATTTGCTGCCCAATTCACAGAAATACAATGTTGGATCCTTGCGGTGAGTTGAAATAAGTTCTTTATTCATTTGCTTAATTTTTATTACAATTAATGAAAAAAATTAAAAATTACAGTGTTCCTGCTGATCCGTCGTGGCCGAAAATTCCCCAAAGAAGATTGGCCGATGACTATGAAGACGTAATTCAACCGCCCTGTGTCGTAACTCTCACCGGTACGCCGAGAAGAAGTCGTTCGATCGTACGATCAACGAATTCCCACCAGTCAGTCGTATATATTATTATTTTTTTTTTTATAATTATCATTTCAGTTTGATTCTAATAATGAAATGTCAATTAGGTCCTCAAGATCAAACTTTTCAAAAGATCAAGTACCAATATCCTTACATCAGGGTACTCATCAAAAAATGTCTCCTCTCGGTCATACGATAAAAAGGCGACCAGGATGCGCTGATCCTCGATTCAAAAAGTATGGATTTGAAGACAGCTCAAAAATAAATTTGATTTTTTATTTTTTCTTTCAAAGCAGAGTTACGACTGTCAAGAGTCAAGTGACACCGACCGATCCGCCAGATCGAGAACACCAAAATCCTGGAGAGAGTCGTTCCGCGCTTCTGATTTCGAACCAGAGTCAATACGTGACCGAAAATGTCAGGAACGCGGTGCCGGAAAAAGATACCGATCAGTAAAATCAAAATAAAGATTATAGATCAATTTAATTAAAATGGATAATTTTTCAAGTATTTATTTTGAAAAGCGAAAACCAAAAAATTTTAATATATATTTTTCTACATTCTAAAATATTATTTCAAGGTAATAAAAAATGAAAATATTCATAATGAAATTTTTCTTTTTGATCAGGCCAAAAGTGACTCAACAGGAGGCAGAAAAGCCGGGCGAAATACGAGGAATGGACAGCATCGGAGTTCAAACGACACCCAGCGAAGATCCAACCATCGAGAAGCAAAAGCCAAATTCTGATTTTTGTTCATCCAAACAGACGTTTGAAAAAATTCAAGAACCAGCACCAGAAATAATTAATGAAAAACAAGATATCTGTTCAAAGGAAAATACAGCAGAGGAAGAAAAAAAAGGTCTGGAGTCCGAGGGATCATTTGCTCCAAAAAATGAAAAATCAGAAGAGCAAGAAAAAAGTGTTGTTTGTGGTCAACAAGAAAATTCGTGTTTACAATGCTGCCAGGTAATAAATAGGTAAAAATTAGAGACAGAAAAAGAAGATTAAAAATATTTATGAATGAAATTTTATTGCAGGGCAAGAGCATGAGCCAATTTTTTTTCGTCGTTGATAATAAAGGGCAAGCATCGTCTCTCGGCGCGGTACAAATCGACGCGGGTTCGATTCCACCGTGTCAATTTACAGCGCAGTGTTACAACGTGCAAGTTCCCGTTCTGAGCTATCAAAATTTGCCGCTCCAAATATCGACTCAGCAAATGCTGGGAATTTCATCGACTTCCTCGATCGATCATAATAATCCGCACCCACAGGAACTGTCAAAATCTAGTGCTCAATTGGAGGAAAAGGGAAATGTTCCGGCGAAGGATTGTCCTGACGTGAAAAAAATATCCGAGAACGAAAAATATTTGTCTGAATCAAGAAAATTGGCGACCCCGCCCGTTAAACTCGAACGGAAATACGAAACTGGAAAAAAATATGAGAATCGAATTCAACAACTTTTGTCTGATACAACGGACTCGGAAATTTACAGTCTGGAAATGAAAAAATTGAAAGTTCCGCCTTGTTTCAAGGAGACGAGCGGTTCGGGCTCGGATTACGACGCAAACACGGAGAGTCAATTTCACGATGACATTTCTCAAGTAAGAAAAAAAAAGAGACATCCTTTCTACTGCGTGGAATCATCGATCGAGAACAGAGAAGTCTCGAAACTTCACGAAGACTCAAAAACGTCAAGAGCGCATCGAAAAATGAAGTCCGAGCAAAATTTGTCTCGTTCGATTCCTTTTGGTAATAAAAATTACAAAAACGTATCGGACCCTCACATATCATCAAGAGAGGCTTACAGAGTGAAAGACGGCTATGTCCCGAGGTGCAAAAAAAACGAGAACGATCCGACGACCGATGATTCGGATAATCCGAATCTTCCCGATTGTTGCGAAACTCATAGGACAGATTTGTCCAACATCGAGGAGGGAAAAATTCCTACAGGCCTTCCGGTAAAAACTCAACAATTGTTGAACAAAAGTTACATGGAGTATTACGACAAATTACGATCGGGAAATCTCGTCGAGAGCTCGCGTTGCGTGTGTCAAATCGCGGTTGGAGGACCGAAGAAGCGAAAAGCCGAGACGGATTCCGAGGTCACAAAAATAGTGGAGGAAAAGGAGGGACAGGCAATTTTAACGATGGAAAAATTGTCAGCGCTTTCAAACATAATAAATTGCAATCTGTGAGTTCTTATCCTGTGAAGATGCTCGCGAGGCAAATTTATTTCTAATATTCTCATATTAAAAATTAATGTTTTTAAATAGGAATCCAGGTTTGCGAAATTCGAGCGACGTGATGCAAACAAAACAATTGTATGTAAACGAGAATATGAAATCCTCTTCCGACCCGACTGCCGGAACGCAGAGCGCCGTACCGGGGAGAACTATTTTACCAAATTGCGCTGACGTTTGCGACAGCTCCGCGCCATCCTCCACTTTGGTAAACAAAATCAAGCGCAAGCGAGAAAAGCCGGTCGAGAGAAGGATTTTGAAACTCAAAACAATAGGTGAGTAGAAATTAAATATTCTCAATGTTTCGTTGTCGATGCTGTTTTATGTTATCTTGTGATATGAATAGTTTCGTTAGTTTTCTTTGCTTTGCGTCTCAATATTTTTATTCAATTATTTACTTTTTTATATAAACATTTTACATACAGTTTGCAGTTTTATTCTTGAATTGTTGAATTTTAAAAATTGCATTTTCTGATGTTTCATCTTCAATTACAAAAAAATAATTTTTTTATCAATCAGGAAAATAAAAAAAATGTATAACAAAAAAATTAATTATTCTTATCATTAGAACACTTTATATATGTTGAAAAAATCTCATTTAAAAAATGTAAATTTTGTAAGATAAATGCGATTTTTATGAGAAACACATCATTACATATATTTAATAAGCATACAAATTAATTTTAAAGAAATTCTAAAATGGTGTTAATTGTCATGTTAAAACGGCTCGACCGTTACAACGTGAAAGGGAAAAAAATAAATAAACAATAAAAGCCAACAGACGATCATTTATAAATTTTAGTTAGTAAAAATATAGCAAAAGAATACACAAGTTATACTTATTTGCAGCATTTTTCGGCTTCATGATGTACGCGATGATAGTTCTCCTGCCGATGATGTATACTTACTTTTTGTACGACGAGTATGAAGATTACGAAGACGTCTCGTACGTCGAGTACATGCTCGAATACATCGTCTCCTCGTTCAGAGAGGCATTCGGCGGGCTCTTCGACACGATGAACGAAATTTTTTTTCAACCGGTAAGCTCTCACTGACCACCAAAAATGTGCCGTGCTGAGACGAATGACATAATTAAATTCTTTTTCTCTGATTAAACACAACGCGGTCAATATTTTACGAGCCTCCATTAAAATTCCTCCGAACTCCTTGCAGTTCTTTATGATTTTCAGCGTACGTGTAGGAAATGTAACAACGCTCTTTAAAAAACTTGCAGTATCGACAGTCGTTATTCCCGTCTTTTGAGATTATTATTATTTTTTTATATATTTTACGTTTGTGTATTTATTGTGGATAAAAAAAGAGAATATTTTGAGATTAAACGTTTTTTGTGGCCAAAACGTGTCTGTTCTTTTCATTTAATTTCTACTTACCTTATTTTTATTTTGTCTCGCCGTTCACAAGAAATGAAACGAAAATCAAAAAAGAAACGGAAGCTCTCCGTATCAGCAGTCACGCTAGACCGAATACAGAGATAAATATCGATACTTTTTCGTAACCTTGAAGTCAATATTGATGTAGATGTGTATCCAGATACACAAATTTATATATTTTTGGTAGAATATGTGGTTCAGTTATGTTAATCCTTCAATGTTTGTTTATTTACAATTTTTTAAGTGATTCTTAAATTTGAAAAATAGTCTTATATTTTAGACCATTCGTATATTACGCGATGCACCAAAATATCTTACAACTAGAAGTGTTTCTGAATATACGCCGAGTTACTTTATTTATTTTCACTTTTGTGGATGATTTGTTTGCACGCTAAGCTAATAAATAATTTTCCTTGCACCATACAGTACTATCACTCATCACGCGCTCGAAATGTTTTCGTTGAATACAAAAAAATTAATCACTTTGCAAATGAACGTTTGAATAAATTTCTTGCGCGAAAAATCGCGCGGCGGTTACATGACCGATATGTTTTTCTGCGCGAAGACTGCGATTCGTCAAAGAAAACCAAAATCTTCATCCAATAACGTAATCTCGTTTCTTGTATATTTGAAATGAGATTGCTGATGCGCCTGTTGCATGATTCTGATCGGCCAGTAGCGGAAATTATTCTCCCTACTCCGATTGTAGTGGCAAGGAGAAGGCGCTACCTAGCGTTTGAATGATGAAGCATCGCGAATCTACATAGGCAGCGCGAGCACGTTAACTCCGGTCATTTCGTCCGGTAGTTTCACGAGCGTCTTATCGCGGCAACTTCGTCGATATATACCCACGTGTTGTTCCCTTTTTTGTAACACGTTAATTCGATTTGTTCGAGTTTTAAGTAAACTCGTCCATGATATTGTCATATTACAAATTGAAATCCAATTAAATGTCAAAGCTGGTCGTATCGTGAGAATTCGTGGCCTACATTTTATTTATTAATTCGTGGCATAGCAATTGAATCGAAAAAAACTCAATTGTCACGGAATCGGCAGAAATGGCAGATTATGTGATCGGTGATGCCAAATCGGCCGAAAATTCGGTACCGCTGGATGGACTTTCGGCCGACCAGTTGTTTACAAACGGCGACGGCTTGACTTACAATGATTTTATCATATTGCCCGGATACATTGATTTTGAAGCTGACTCGGTCGAGCTTGTCTCACCGTTGACGAAAAAGATAACTCTAAAAACACCTCTCGTCTCCTCACCCATGGATACCGTTACCGAATCGGACATGGCCATTGCCATGGCACTCTCTGGAGGAATTGGCATAATACATCACAATTGCACGCCCGAGTATCAGGCGAACGAAGTCCACAAGGTAAAATGTAAATTCCTCGCATTTTTGCCTCGCTCTCTGTTTCCGCGCTGGCACGTTTTTTCCCCCGTAGACAAATATCATGGTTAATCTTACGGAACCTTGAAAAAGAACGCAAGCGCGGGACTTGACATTCGTAATATATAGATAAGACACTCATTCCTGTTTCGGCCAATCAAAGTGCGTCAACGAGCTTTTCATGATTTTGCCTTGATTCAACAATTTTTATATAGATGAGAAATAAATTGTATTTTTGTTTGCCGCTGAAAGTGGTGGCGTCCGCTACTGCGAGCCGAACTGAAAAAAATGAGGGAGATTTAAAAAGCAATTTTTTTTTACTTTCAGGTAAAGAGGTACAAACATGGATTTATCAGAGATCCCGTTGTTTTGTCTCCGAATCATACCGTCGCGGATGTTTTGAACGTAAAAGCTGAACACGCGTTCTCCGGAGTCCCGATAACGGAGAATGGAAAAATTGGCGGCAAACTCGTGGGTATAGTGACGTCGAGGGACATCGATTTTCTGGAAGACACGAGAATTCACCACAACATGAAACTCGAGAACATAATGACTCGTCTGGAAAGTTTGATAACGGCCAAGTCCGGTGTGACTCTGCAAGAAGCCAACAGCATATTAGAAAAATCGAAGAAAGGAAAATTGCCGATCGTGAATGACAGAGGAGAGCTCGTATCATTGATGGCGCGAACGGATTTGAAGAAGAATCGGAGCTTCCCGATAGCTAGCAAAGACGAGAATAAACAATTGCTGGTCGGAGCTGCGATCGGAACGAGGGAAGCGGACAAGGAGAGGCTGAAGCTCCTCGCGGCCGCCGGCGTCGACGTCGTCGTCCTCGATTCGTCCCAGGGACGTTCGATTTATCAGATAAACATGATAAAGCACATAAAGAGCGAGTACCCGGAGTTACAAGTGATCGCTGGTAATGTCGTGACGATACCCGGTGCGGATGATCTCATTAAGGCCGGAGCTGACGGACTGAGAGTCGGTATGGGCTCAGGATCGATATGCATAACGCAAGAGGTGATGGCCGTTGGCAGACCTCAAGCCACCGCCGTTTACAGGGTTTCAGAATATGCGAGACAGCGCGGAGTTCCCGTTATCGCCGACGGAGGAATCCAATCGATAGGTCACATAATCAAGGGTCTCAGCCTCGGAGCGAGCTCGGTCATGATGGGCTCGATGCTCGCCGGGACTTCCGAAGCGCCCGGAGAATATTTCTTCAGCGACGGGGTTCGCTTGAAGAAGTATCGCGGCATGGGATCCCTGGAAGCCATGAATCGCAAGGATGCCAAGGGCTCCGCGATGGATCGATATTTCCACAATGAGATTGACAAGATTAAGGTTGCTCAAGGCGTCAGCGGATCCATCGCCGATAAGGGCAGCGTTCTCAAATTTTTGCCCTACTTGCAATGCGGAATAAAACACGGATGCCAAGATATCGGAGCTAGATCCGTCAGTCAGTTGAAATCGATGATGTACTCCGGTGAATTAAGATTCGAGAGACGCACGCATTCCGCTCAGCAGGAGGGTAACGTTCACAGTCTCTTCTCATACGAGAAACGTCTCTTTTGAGGACAGAATACAATCGTAATGCGATCAATCGATTCCGTTAAGGATAAGGATATTAATAAGATAGCTTTTCCGACGTCTGGTCAAATTAATTCCATCGAAGTTTTCTAGCTTCCTTCATCCAAGGGTTCAACAACTCTTTTTTTATGTCTTTAAACGTTTAGACAGATCATTTTTCGAAGCCGGTTTTCCATCAATTTTTCTGTACTTAGCAAAATTACAGATATCGAAAATCCGCTACTAATCTATTTTTTCTTAGAATATTTCCGAAATAGAGACATGTTGGAAATCTATTTTCTCAAGATTATAAATACGCGATTTTCACACGAAATGGACCAAATATTATAGAAAAGTAAGTAACGAGTGGAAAATTTCCAAAATGCCAAATACATGTCAGATACTTTGTATCTAATTTTCGATATCGTAAATTTTGGTGACGAAAAATCAAAATGAAAATAAGTAATTTTTGCATAATAGTTTATTTTATCACAGTCGAAACTTTGATGTTATCATTTATTTGAAATCTCGCTAAATCAATTTGAATTTTCGACAAAACAAATCGAAAGTCGAACGTGCGAGTAAACTTTTTTACAAACCTTTTTTCTCTTGACGTAACGACGTGTTATGACAGTTTCATTAGTTGACTCCTCTGATCGTGAGTTAGATAAAAATCATGCAGACGTTAGAAATTGAATGTTTTATTGTTCAGTCGCGATGTGTATACTTGTAATGAACTCAACTATATTTTGTATAAGCAAATTTTAAAATGGATGTCATTGTGCCATGTCCAAGACGATTGGAAATTTCCCAATTTTTCGAATAAAAAAAATTATGTAAAAAATGACTACCACAGGATCATCGTTCACCGTCGAATATAGCGGTCCAATAAAATTATTTTCTTAGTATAAAACGTTTCAGCTCGAAGTTGTATTTCTTTATTGGATCGTTTGAAATCCTTTTACTTGACACTTCTTACAAGGAAAGTTATTCTTGACGAGTTTCGATTTATTAGATTTATTTTAAATCCATCCATCTCTCCGCATGTGTGTCTGTGTATATATATGGCTAGGTATTAAAATTATATAAATAGAAAAAGTGCATCCATACCTGATGTTTTACAATATTGAAATGTCAAAATAAATTTACAGAGTCTTGAATTGAAATTATGTGTACATTAATTTCAAGCCCAAATTTTAGATAGAAATTAATTTGATTATTGAACTTTTGTTCAAATACAAAATAGTCAAAGTAAAACGTAGGGATCGTAAAAAGCCTCTCAGTCAGTCATTTTTGACAAATAATGATTTCAAGCCTGTAGAAAATCTGGGACTTAATCACAGGTATAAATACAATAAATCAAAATTAATGAGATCCAATTTTTTTCTAAGCTTTTGGTTTTGTTGAATGTTGTCGAACCATCGCGAAAAGTGAATGTGTTCAGCTTTTTCTGGGTCAGTCAAATTTTTCTGCAAAGACAGATAATTATTAAAACGTTGGTCAACTTTGAATTACATAATTTCAATTATTTCTTTTTTACCATTGTAGAATGCAGAGCGTAGTATAGTGCAATATCAGCAATTGTAAAGTGTGTTCCGCAGATGTAGGTATTTTTTTGAAGCGACGCATTAAGTTCCTGAAATACAAAAACAAATAAATATATTTTCCCAAAAAATGGCTGGAAGGATTTTCAAATTTTATTACCTTAAGAATTCTTTTCTCATTTGCTGGTGTATCCGCATAGTTTACGTACAAAACAACATATTCTAACCACTGATGAACAAGCGCTTGCTCAACTTTGTTTATCCCCATAACGTCTTGATTTTTCGAATCATTAACGAGAGCTTGCACTATCGTGCTAAATCCTTCGACTCGTTCGTTTTTTATAACACTATCGGACGCTACTATCTATTATTCAAAAGTAATTTATAGAGTGAAAAAAAATTGAATGAAAAGTGTGACAGTACAAAGTTTAGAGATAACTTACATTGTTCTCCGACATGTAAATCTTTCGGGGAGGGACCTCTAAGAACTGGGCTATTTTCTGAACACACTCAACGTTGCAGAGAACCATTTTTTAAAATATAATACTCACAGATATATTAATTTAATGAATAAAAAAGAATGTGCAGAGGTTATTTCGAGAGTAATAAATGCCGAATGCTCATAAACACATGGCAGACGACTTGTCATTGTCTGTTTTAACGACCGAACGAATGTGCTTCGAAAATTCGACGAGGGATGTCGTTTCGAGCCCGTTAAAGATCCGCAGAGGCTTGAAAAAATGTCTGCCATATACGGGTGCATTCGGCAATGAAGCCTAGTCTTACTCCAGTCTCCGTGCTGTCCGGGAGTATGAAAGATATTTTCTCGCTCGGACTCAATGTTTATCGAAAATCGACGACGCACGTCGCGCATAACAAAATCCGACTAAAGATGTGAATAAACATTTGAGCACTCTCAATGGACAGACGCGTGCCGGCATTATTTGTTTACGCCGTTCCTCGTCACTTTCCGAGAAGGAAATAATAAGACAAACGGGCATTCGGTACACAAGCTCCGCCGGAGTGTCCTCAGTTTCTGTACTACACTGTGAGACACGACCAAATCAATCGCAGCGTTCTCTCAATCATCCTTCATCAACGTTAAGCTGACAGAATTTTAAATATATTTAAATATTTGTATAAAAAATAACAAATAACAATGGCGGATGATTCAAGTGTTAGAGTGGCCGTGAGGTAAGTTACTCTTTTTATCTATACTTTTTTATCATGTTTTTTTCATCATTTTCTTTCTCTCGGGTCTAGGAATTAGAAAACTCGACGCTTTCCCGACATCTTGTGTACATTTTATTGTTTTTAACGTTTTAGTTAGTTTCAGACACTCTCAATCAATTGAGAAAAATGTATAATTTTTTCCAAGGTCCTTACCGGCCACTTGCCCATTCTTGACACCTGCATGACGACAATTCGTGAGGAATGTTTTTTAATATTCATCGCGATTATTCCATTTCTCCTATTTCGGAGCGGGTACAATGAGAATAAGAAATTTTATCAAAAAGTATTATTTTTTTCCTCGATACATAATTAGTGTGACGTGCGAATACTTGAAAACTTTTTTTTAGAATTGCCTACGGCTGTTTCTTCTTCCGAGATACGTAATCTCGAGTGTGCACTCCCCCGAGCTTTTTTCGCGATCCCCAAGTCAAAAATTGCCCACGGAATTGCGTACGTCATGAAAAAAATGAAGATTAAATGTTGAAAAAAAAGAGCAAAAAATTGTAGATGTTTAAAAAATGTATTATAGATCTTTTGCATACAACCGGAAAAGTCGAAGACTCGGCGTATCAAGGTCAAGCGTCGTTCTTAAAGCGACGCATCGACAGTTGGGACTCCAGCCTATATTTTCGGCTTTCAATATTGATTTATCTCTGGAAGGTTAAGCCCGAAAGCGGGCCAGGAGACACGGATAATTGATAACCTTAAAATAAAACTCGTAACCCCCTCGGATCCGTTATTTAGCGGGTAGCCATTTTGTCCTATTGTTCCGCTTTCAAGAACTCTCCTCGTATGAATTCATTATTCAATCCCGTTGACGCGTAACGAAGGAGAGACTCCTAGGAAGCGTTTCCTCTCGAGTTATCCAATTAGTGCGAAGGAATTTCCACGCGGTGATTTATTTTTATACATTTTATTATTTATGCTTCTAGGTTATGAATTATTCAAAAATTCGAGATCCGAGTTCCCTCTTGTTTGTAATAATTCTGAAAAATCCTTTAAAAAAATACAAATTTGAATGAACTAATGGACATGATCAGTTTTTTTTCTCTCAGTCCGTTACCAAATGTGATCAGCTGATCGTTATTTTATACCGCCATTTTTGAATGTTGTCGCTCGCAGCTTTTACGCAGCATTCGATATTACCTGGCCGCTCTTACCGTCCTCACGCGATCGTGATCACATAATATGACCATTTATACAGCATATGTGTGGGCTTTATGGTGGCTGGTTGTATAATGAGTACGCATACCCGCGGTTTCTCAATGAATGGACCGGAGCCCGGTTTTCCTTCTCTCTTTCTCTTTCACTCCCTTCGGATCCAACCTCGTGGCACTCCTACCTGTTTCTTCTCCTCTTTCTCCATCTTGTTTTCCCTTTCTCTCTCCCTCTCATTCTCCATTCTCCCAGCCCGTTTAAGGCCTCGCGATTCTCTCCTCGTTTCTCGGATCTTTGCAATAAAAATTAAAAGAAGCATCGCGCTTCGATGAGCATCTCGCTCGACCGAGACGTCCATTCATATCGATTGTGACCTTGAGGAGGGAAATTGTAGAAAAAATGTTTCCGTTTGATAAAAATATTATGAGGAAGGAAATTTATTTTTTTTTTGTGAAATTTATATTTACAATGGATTGAACAATTTTATGAATGGAAATTTAAAAAATGAATTTTTGTTACCTGATCTCTAATTTTGATTTGCGAAATTTTACTTTCTTTTTTTTAATTTTCCCATCAGGTCCGGGTTTTTAAAATTCGAAACAAAGTTTGAAAATTCCTCGCAAGTTTTCTACGTAGTATTTCTAAAAGCAGGTAGCAGCCTGGGACGGTCGGGTAACCTTTTTATTGCTACCCGTGTTTTGCTTACTCTCATTCGTGCGACTAATAAGGAATAATAATTACAATGATGAATACAATTGGAAATTATCCAATTTATCTTGAATCGATAGCTTCGTACCCTCATGTATTAATTTTTTATAAATAGTTTCAGAACGGAGTGAGGTTTTTTTTGAGTTTTTCTTGTAAATCATTTATAAATAAGAAATTTTGTGAGCTGTTTTGTTTACATTGGGTAGAAAATTTTCTATTTTGAGTTGAAAATTTTTATAACGAAAGTTATTAAAATTATTTTGATCCTTCACGGGTCGATTGTTTAGAAATCAAAAAATGACGAAATTTCGAGTACATTTTTCTCCTTTCCGCTTTCCCTGGACCGATTTCACTTTGTTACGAATAATTTTTGTGGGTTTTCTAGAAGCAAAGAGAGAGGCGCGATAATGACTGAGATATCGTTTTAATTTTGAAAATGGCAGTTCTTTGAATATTTGATGATGAAAAAAATTATAAGTGAACTGTCACAAAATTGAGTAAAATTACAAATTAACTTTTATTCAAATAATTGTTCTCGAAGTTTTGAATCTTCAGATCCGGCAGCTTATGATGGTTATTGATGACCATTTCTTATTTGCTTGTAAATGTTATTTAAAACAACCAAAGTGTATTATAAATTGTACAAGTCTTATTTACTGATTTTTTGTTTACATTGATATTTTGATGAATAGTAACTCAATGAAATATTCATAAAACTATATCGACTGAAGTAAAAAAAAAATGATAGCGAAATGATCAATTATTTTTAATTACAATCATGAAGGTCACCGGACCCTCATTTCGTCCATTTTTTATTAATTCATGAATAAATTCTCATCAATAACTCGACCCACGCGCCATCCTCCTAGTCGAAAATAATACATATGGGGGGAGACAAAACCGGGTAAAGGAGGCAAAATGGGGTGCTCCGAAAGTTTTGTACGAATTTTCAATATTTCTAAATTTGATAAAATTGAATATCGAAAAGTCTATTCTTTGCTAAGAACATTCAACAACCAAATTGATTATAATCAATTAATTACTTGAAAAACGAATAATAAACTATGAATCACTAACACAAATAGTAAGCAAAAATGAATTTCTAAAAATATTCACAATAATTGAAAATAAATTCAATATCGTCGTCCGAGATACCAACACCGGCAGAACAACATCCCTGCTCGAAAATTGTCTACTCAACAATGCAAAAAGACAATATCCAATCTGTATAACAATATCGAGCAGACAAATTTTGAGCAGAGATGTTGTTCTGCCCATTACAAGTTTAATATTTTGTCCCTGATTCGGTGGACTCACTGTACCTTTGTTCACAATACATACAAAAAGTACCATCAGTGTCTTTATTATTTGTCGTTTTGTGGGGTGGGCCTCTTATTTGCTAATCAATTTTTTCGATGATTGTTGCTGCTGTTGAAATAATGCATTTCGATACTCGAGACTCATCAATAAGAATATTTGAAAGAATTGAATGGAAAAGTATTCATAATATAACTCGAGGTGGTAAAAATTATTGAAAAAAAAATAATTTTCTTTCACCTATGCATCTACCATTTATGTTAATGATAATTCGTTTCACATAAATTATTCATAAAAAAAGATTTTTATTTATTAACTTCGTTTTATTAAAAAAAAAATTCTTACTTTTTGGAGTGGTACCCCATCTTGCCCCCCTCCCCCCCCCCCCCCCCCAAATTTTTTTCAAGAGAGTTAAAAATTTTATTTTTTTATTATAATTATGATTAAAAAACAGAAGACTCAGCATATTTAAACACCGCCACCTATACATGTCATAACTTTGTATAGTTCAATTATTCGATATTACGAAAGAAATCCGTGAATACATTTTTTCATTAACTTTATATGCATAGATTTATTAACTTTAGAGATTTTATTTATTTTATAGAATTTTTCCACTCTATGAAATAATTGAATCTTGAAAAATTATTTTTCACAATCAATGAGAAGAAGGTCGCACGATTTCTTGATAAGAATTTTTATGTTAAATAAAAACGTACACAAAAACTTGACATCCCTTGTCCTTTGTGATTACTCTCAACTCATGCTAACTCGAAACAAATACTTTGTCCAGGATTCGGCCTCAGGTGGCGAGGGAGTTGATTGACATGTGTCGAGTGTGCACTACGGTCCCACCCGGGGAGCCGCAGGTCTTCCTTGGTCCGGACAAGGCCTTCACCTACGACCACGTGTTCGACACCGGAATCGGCCAGCAACCTATCTACGATGCGTGCGTCGCTCGCCTCGTCGACGGTGCCCTCGACGGCTACAACGCGACGGTCCTCGCTTACGGACAAACCGGATCCGGGAAAACTTACACCATGGGAACCGGCTTCGACGTCGAGGTCGACGATACCATCGTTGGCATTATTCCCAGAGCGATAAGACATCTCTTCGACGGAATCGCTGATAAGCAAGAACGCGCCAGAGAACGTGGCCTTATGCCACCGGAATTCAAGGTCAGCGCGTCATTGTCTCTATTTTTTCTCCTCTGACGATTGTTACGTCGTTCGGTCTCTTATTTCTCTCGCGCATAATAAGTCATCCGAGATGGAACACTCGAGACCTTCGCGTTCAACATTCTCAACCTTGCGATTATTTTTTCGTCATTGTATATTGCCGTTTTTCGTGGAATTTTTAGAAATATGCTTCAAGCGAGATATGGAAAGAAAAAAAAAAAGAAAAATGAATGTAAACGGAAAAGCGAAATTATTTTTTGACGAATATGGAAAAATATTTGAAATAGTTTTTGGAACGAAGTAATTTAAGTAATAGGAGTCATTTTGAGACAAGAATAAATATTTTTGAGAAATAGAAATAATTGTTTTTTTCAACAGGTGACAGCTCAATTTTTGGAATTATACAACGAGGATTTGAAAGACTTGCTCGAGCCGGGTGGTCCGCGAGGCGGTGCTAGGATTCACGAGGACACTTCCGGGAATATTCACCTCGCCGGAGTTGAACCAAGACCGGTGATCAGTCCGGAGCAGGCTCTTGAATATTTGCGACTGGGAGCGCTTTCCAGAACGACCGGATCAACGCAGATGAATACGCAGTCCTCTAGATCACATGCGATTTTTACTCTCTACATAAAGCAGCAGAGATGCATCAAGGTTGAGGACCCGGACGCCGACGTCGACACGAGTTCGACCGAGCCGAGCAATGAGTTCGAGACTCTAACGGCTAAATTTCATTTCGTCGATTTGGCTGGCTCGGAAAGACTCAAACGCACGGGCGCTACTGGGGACAGGGCTAAAGAGGGAATTTCAATTAATTGTGGACTGGTACGATCACTTTTCAACTTGATTTTTCAACAATTTTTTCATTTTATTATCACACAGAATCAAATATTCGTACGCAGTACGCTTCATTTGCGTAATATCAATTTAAATTTATATATTTTCCAATTATTAAGAATATTATTTCTAATTAAATATAACTGGATAAAAAAATGATGCGTATTTAAATGCTCGTTTATTATTTATTATTAACTTTTTCTAGCTCGCTCTGGGTAACGTAATTTCCGCTCTTGGTGATAAAACGAAAAAAGCTCTTCACGTACCCTATCGCGACTCGAAGCTGACGAGGCTTCTCCAAGACTCGCTGGGTGGCAACAGCCAGACTGTTATGATCGCCTGCGTCTCGCCGAGCGATCGTGATTTTATGGAGACTCTGAGCACACTCAAGTATGCTAATAGGGCGAGGAACATCAAGAACAAAGTAACGATAAACCAGGACAAGAGTTCGCGGACTATAGCTTCACTGAGGCGAGAAATACAGCAATTGCAGCTTGAACTTCTAGAATACAGACAAGGTTTGAAGCGAAGAAACAAATTGTTGTCAATCGTTTTCCAAACTGTTTTTTATTCGACGTAAATAATATATTCTTTGTCTCGTAGGTAAACGAGTCGTTGGCGAGGACGGAGTCAACGATGCTTGGCATGAAAATCAAATGTTGAACAGCGAGCTTCAGAGCTTGCGGACAAGAGTAAAAGCATTGTCCGAGACGGTGGAGGCGTTGACCGCCAAGAACGCTCTATTGCTAGCGGAGAAAGCGGCCGGCCAGTGGGTCGCCTCTTCCGGCGGTAATGGCGATCAAGTTACCAGTCTGGTATTAGGCTATGTTCAAGAAATCGAAGAATTGCGAGCTCGTTTGCTCGAGGCCGAAGCGATGTATCAGCAGTTGAAAAAACGACAGATACAGGTGACTAAACAGACAGTAGACATGTGTCCCATTTTCTGATGTACGATTTCTTTTTCTGAGAAATGTTACTCACAGAATCGAGGTCGGGTTTATGTCAATCGTAATTGCATCCACTTTTCTTTAAAACAAATGCAATTTCATTTTCAGGTCCACGCAGCTTCGAATCCTTATGCGGACACATCTTATTCGCTGCACGGTGATTCGACCTCGGTTGTGGAGGAAGCCAAGCGCGAGTTGCAGAAAAAGCGTGAAGCTCTCGCAGCCTTGATGGAGCATCAGAGTCAGAGCACGGTGGTAAGCGTCAGGGAGGATGACGATGACGACGCAGAAGCTGACAATACGGAGAACGGTCAGGAGTCGTTGAGCGAGGATGACAATTCGGATGACGACACTGATCGCAAAGAGGAGGACGAGGAAGAAGCTGCAATGGAGCGCGAGCTCGAAGCTCTCACCTCCGATATCGATGTCAAACAACGCTTGATCCAAGAATTAGAATTGTCTCAGAGAAGGTTGCAGACGATGAAGCAACATTATGAGGATAAGTTAGCGCAATTACAGGCTCGTATAAGAGACACTCAGGACGAGAGAGACAAGGTGTTGTCGTCTTTGCAACAGCAGGCAGCGCCGCCGACGGAAAAGGTGAAAAAATTACGCGACGAGTACGAGAAGAAATTGTCTACAATGCAGAAGGAGGTAAGGCTGTTGCAAACCGCGAAAAAGGAGCACGCGAGATTGTTAAAGAATCAGTCGCAGAACGAGAATCGTTTGCGAGGCCTTAAAAATGAGCTTGCAGAGATGAAACGAGCCAAGGTCAAGCTTTTGAACAAGATGCGAGAAGAGGCTCAACGACACAAGGAGAACGAACTGAGAAGGAATCGGGAGATAGCGCAATTGCGAAAAGAGAGCCGAAGGAACGCGAACATGATAAGAACTCTCGAGGCTGACAAAAGAATGAAAGAGGTCGTATTGCGACGTAAGCAGGAAGAAGTGACGGCGTTGAGAAAACGAGACAGAGGGCTGAGCAAGCAAGTGGCCGGCCGGGCAACGCTTCCGCCAAAACCGGTCAATCCAAAAGCATTGAAACAACGATGGCAGACCTTCGAGAGAACGATTACGAAGCAGGCGCTTGCTAAGCAAGCCGTCGCGGAAACTGAGCGGCAGATGGAACTATTGTTACAGGAGAGAGAAGACCTCGGAAGGGATTTGGAACATTTGCAAAAACATCGAGACATGGTCGCGTCTGCGAGAGGTGATTTTAGTCTGATCGATGAGGATGTTGACAATATCAAGAGCAAGATAAGTTACTTGCAGGTGAGTTAACGATTATATTTGTATAAAATAAACTTCAGAAGATATTTTGCTATAGTAACTGAACGTACATATATTTTTTAAAAACAGGACAGCATTGAGGAATGCCAACAAGCCATGATGGAGATGGGAGATGGCGAGGCCGAGACTGAGCCGGGAGTTGAAGCTCTAATATCGACGATAAGATCGGTCGATGAGGCTCAATATTTACTTCAGAGAATGTTGGCCTTTACAGTCGAGCAGAGCTGTGCGGCGGCTCAGAAGCAGCTGGAAGTTAGGGATATGGAATCCCGTTTGAATCAGGTGGCTCAAGAGAGCAGCGTTCAGCATCAATTGCTGGAACATGTCCTTCGAGATCGCGATCTGCTGTCGCTAACGAACAATCATACGAACCCGATGGCCTACAGTCCCCCGAGCTCGAGAAGTTCGTCTCCTGATCAGTAAGTTAAAACTTGATACAAAAAATCAATCCAATTATTGATTATTGTAATTGAATGGACCGCAAAATTTTTTCAATAGTAGTGAGTACAGTCAATTGTCGAACGCCGAGGGCAAGCAAAAGAGCAACAAAGTCCGCAGACGAACGACTCAACCCCAAGAGCTGTTATACGGAGTCAATTCAATGACGAACAGTCTGAAGGTGGATGAGCAAAATCAAAATCACAATCACCCGTTGACGAGAGTTCCCAGCGCGCCCGGAAGTCTCAAGTGAGCTTTTTAGAGCATTGAGTGACGTTCGTTATGCACATGAGCACTTTCGAACACTTTTATACTCACTTTTATTCGTTTTTCAATGTTCGTTTATGTGGTTTGATCAGGGGTTTGGTACTGACGAGAGGCTCCTACGGTGGTGGCAGTGCTGCTGGTTCGCCGACTCTCACACGACGCGACAGCACCTCACCGAGACCTCTGCGTCGACCCCTGCATCCCGGAGGAGGCTCCATGTGAGTGAGAAACCTCCAACTCGTCTTTTTATTCGTAATCCTCGTATTTCTATGCATCGAGTCCTTCTACCGTGCACTGGCCACTTGGTAAAAAAAAGTCGAATCACTCTATCGCAAGGATTAAATTGAAGAAAATTACGAAAATCGATTGGTTCGGGTTCAAATAATACCAGAAACAGAAATGTATTTTCTCGGGACAAATATTACACCTGCCTGCACATCATTCGGAAAAGGATGCATGCAAAAATTGGATACACCCGGTCACCAAATCATTCCCACTTACGAATTTTGTATCGTTGTTTTTATTTTCACGTCTCCTCGCACAGTGCAATTTATCTGCCGTCCAAAGGCAGCAATGTTAATAATTATTTTTGTCGTTATTTGTTTTACTAAATATATTTATGTGTAAATGAAACGAAAATGAAGGAAAAACGTTAAAACGTTTAATCAACTTACAACATAGGTGTACAGAGATTTTGAATTTTTGTACAATTACAAATTTATATCGAAGTAATATAATAATTTTCTCCATCTATTCTTTCTTCTTTGCACACTGTGTACAGTTTGTAATGAATAAAATAAATGTTCAAAGTCTTTAGAGCATAAAAAATGTACGAGCATTCACCACACAAGTTCACTCACCGCAATCGATCCTTTTTTCTTTTATATCGGTGAAACGACAACCGGTCTCGCTCGCACGTAACCACGAAACGATCTGACGACCTTCATCGTGCACGTTTTATTTACGTTCCAAAAAGTAACAACCGCTTCCTCCTGGAAACTAACGATCAATTTTCCCACCGCTTATTACGTCACTTTTTCATTTTTTATATTAATTTTTTTTTCTTCGCTAGTCTTTACACTCCGTAACCTTTTACACTCGTAATTGAATATTTATAAATGAGATTGCTGATGTCTTCGCAGGTGTCACGGCCGTTTAAATATTAAGCACGACAGAGGTGAACGCATGACGTTCAAGAACTTTCACCCGTCACTCAGAATTATTGCAAAGACCTGTCGAGGATGAATCCAGGCAGTTCTAGACTCGATTTGCTTGAATGAACTATCACAATTTTGTCTATCTTTTTTCTCTTTCGCGTTGTGAAAAAAAAAAATTTAAGCAAATTTTTATTGTTCTTCTAAGTTTAAGAAGCATGCGTATAATTTTTTTTCGGCATGGCGGCGAGTAATGTGAGAGCTGCTAGCTTGATTTTTCGATGCTATTAACAATAATGCATTAGTAACATTGCTGTGTCCTAACCAACCCGGTAACCAGGGAGCAAGTAGCTCAGACGGACGTTTCTTCGCCACCTGGTTCCCCGACCATTTATCGTCGCTTCAACAGTCGGGAAGAAAATGTCTTTTCACGATTGACAGCGACGAGACAACCTCTACCTTCGGATCCTCAACCGACTAAGGGAGTTATTTCGTTATATCCTGGCAAGGTAAATTTTATATTTATTGTTCAACTCTATGTATATTACTCCGTTGTCATCTCTTAATTGTTATTAAGGTAGTTCTCTCGCTGGTGGGTCTCTGAGCATTTAAGTTCATGAAAAAGTTGTTGCAAATTAAACTAAAGAACAACATACTCAAAATTCAAGTTGGTCTTACGTAAAGTTTATTTGTTGTATAGCAACCAAAATCGTCAAAATTTTTTGCATTAGATTTTTCTAAAAAACTAATCGAAGCTTTTTCATTCCATATAAAAACTTGTGCAAAATTTCAACAAGCTTCATGGACCGAAAAATCGAAAAAATCGTTGTTGATAATCGCGATATTTAACACGAGCTCTTATGGAATATTGTGAAAAATTACGATTTTCAAAATTAAATATCTTGATTTCTCAGTTGGTAACAGCTCCTGAAATTTTGCACACACGTGCACATGGCATCAAAAAATGTTTTTGAAAATTTTCAACGAAATTTAATGAAATTGCTGCAGGGAGAGGACTACCTTACCTATTCTCTACTATATTTTATTCTCATTATTTGTCAGTAAATGTTGTTTATTTTAGAGCCTATTAATATTGTTTTAATTCATATTCAGGTTCAACCTAGAGCACCGTTGCAATGTAGTCATGTTGCTGAAGGGCACAGTAAAGCTGTTTTGGCTATTTGCGCTACCGAGGATCTACTTTTCAGCGGCTCGAAAGGTGAAGTCATAAATAACCAAATTCGTATATAGGAACATTGTCAGCAATTTTTCGTAATGAAAGAAAGTTAAATAAACAGAATGTGTATTTTTTTTCAGATCGTACAGTCAAGGTTTGGGATCTCGGTACCGGGCTTGAAAATTTGACCCTGACCGGTCACCCGAACAACGTTGTCGCCGTAAAATATTCTGTGTTCCACAGACTGTTGTTCAGCGTTTCAGCAGCGTACGTAAAAGTTTGGGATCTTCGAGCGGGAAATAATTGCGTAAAAACGTTATTCTCGTCGGGTCAGGCTCAAAGCGGATCGATATCAGTCGCGACGCCCTCGAGGATGCTGCAGCTGCCGGTCGGTGAGACAACGATAAATGATCTTGCTCTGAGCCTGGACGATACAGAATTGTACACGGCCTCGAGCGACAGAGTTCGCGTCTGGGATATGAAAAAACTGACGTATACGGGTCGGCTGAGCACGCCACACACAGCTGCTGTTATGTGCCTCGCTGTCGCCGAGGACGGTCGAGTAATTACAGGAAGCAAGGATCATCTAATTTCTCTCGTCGACACTAGTGCCTCGGGACAGGCTGTGAGCCTGGCGCCCCCTCATTACGACGGTGTTCAGTGTCTCGCTGAGCACGGCTCGACTTTATTCTCTGGTAAATAAAACAAAAAGTTCGCGTGCCGTTTTAACACACGTTAGAAGAGAAATAAAATAAAAGGCAGTCTTACAAATACAATAATGTTTGCTTGATCACATTTTACCGCCTCTCGTTTCATTGGATAACTTTTTCAAGTATTTGGTCGTAGATGAAAGAGACAAAAACTGACTTTACACCGCCCGCAATTGCGCTATAGAATAAATTGTACTTCGAATGTGTGCTAATTCGGTATGCGAACATTTTAAATGGAATTCTGTCAACGAATGTGCTGATTCGATTGAAATTTGTGTACAGGTTCGAGAGACATGTGCATCAAGAGATGGGACCTCTCGAGAATGGAGCTCGTGCAATCTTTGAATAATGCTCACAAAGACTGGATTTTGGGACTGTGCACCATAAATGCTGGGTCCGTTATGGTTTCGGGCTGTCGTGGTGGAATTTTACGCGCCTGGTCAGTACCGAAAGATCAGGCCGGCGAGTGCTCTCTGCTGGGTGAAGTTCGAGCTCACGGCTCGGCGATAAATGCCGTTGTCACGAATCAGCAACATATTTTTACAGCCAGCAAGTGAGTAGATCGTTGATAATTTTATATTAATTTTTTTCTCGCCTACTTTGAGCCATACGTTGATCCAACGGATTTTATGTCTCGAGAGTATAACTTGTCGGGAATATATTGTTTACAGTTCTGGCGATGTCAAGCTATGGCGAATCCCCGAAACATTTACCTCCATGTCGCTTTCCACTGTCTCACTCTAACTCGTTTTTGTTTACATCGCTTTTTTTTGTATCACCAGTTGGCTCCTGATATTTTTTTACCAATAGCTGCGGCACCGGCTACGCAATTTTTTAACTACCTCAAATCGATATATTTAATGAATTCTCGACCGCAAGTTCAGTAATTAAAATATTAAATTTTTTCATCATTAGATATTCAAGAAACTAAATGTCAAAATTTTGAATAAATCTGAGAGTTAAATCATTCAAACAACGTCGCATATAGCTAAGAGGAAATGTTAATTATGAAATTTTATTAGAGAAAAATGATATGATTATCGTAGCTCTTGTGCTAAAGCTAATCCGCTTTTTATTATTTTTGTTTGGCAATTGTGTCATTTACGCACTATCTTTGTTCCTTTGCATGTTTGTCGTGTTCACCCGACATGAAGTGATGGAACGATACGACTGTGGAACTACTACAAGAGGGATCCGAGAGCGTTCCAGAGGAGCAACTCGCTAAAGTGCTAACAAAACCGCCGGTGCGCTACAACTAAGCCCAATTTAAACCACGAGTATTTTATTCGAGTGTAGTTTATTTAATTGTTAAGAAAATATTGATTCGAGCTAAACTCGGGGTTTAGCTAAAGTTTTTGTGCGAGATCCGAGTTAGTAAAATTTCTCTCTTTTAATTAATTTTCCCGTCCACTTCGCGAGACTAGAGATCTCGCACGAAATTTGAGGCACAACAATTTTGGAACCCCAGAAATAGAAGATAGTTATTGCGTGAATAGGAAATTAATTTATTACCAGAAAACGCGAATGTTTTCGTCAATGGCTATAAAGGATTGTTGGGTGGTTTTAGAAAAAAATTGTTGAGCATATTCGATTCTTTTTTCAAATGCTAATTTATCTGCAATAATTGTATACGTTGTGAGTAGTGGTGTAATATCAGGAATTTTTTTACTACCGAATTTATTCGATTATTAGAAGTTTAAGAGACTGATTATTTAATTGTATATTTCTTTCGACTCGAGGTGCATTAATTTGCTCCAAAATAGGCAGAATTCAATTAACGAATTGAAGAATTCATCTTAAATATCTCTTCATATTGATTTTTATTAACTGAATAACCAATGTCAATGAATTTCTAATCACAATTGTACTCGTGTCTGCGGTATTATTTTGTCATTATAAAAATAGAAATGAAATATTTACAAAAATTCGGGCGCGTTGTTGCTAATCGCCTAATCTTTTACTGTGCTAATTTTAAAAAAGCCTCAAAACAAATAAAGTTAAATATTCTGAATAAATCCGTTTGACTTTTGGCATTGTCTAGCATTCATTTTATTATGAATAGGAAGAGCGTCATAATTACTATATTTACTCTTAGTACAAACAATAATTGATTAATACTGTACAGTCTGAGGTCTCTGTAGGTCCCAAGTACATGATATTGTCAGGGTTGAGTGTTCAATTTTCTTCTGGAATGAGAATACGGAACGTTAAAATCATGCCGATATTTTATTTTATTTTTTTTTAATAAAAAAAAATCACCTCTTCTTCTTTTTGTGAGCCGAGAGCGATTCTTGGCCGCTGTCGTCACCGCTGTCTTCGGACTGGCTACTGCTGCTGCTACTTGACGAGCTGCTGGAAGAACCACTCGAGGAATCACTGGCAACACCGGTATTTTCTTTAACATCAATTTTTTCAGCGAGCTGGGCTAATTCCGGCTCTTTCTCTCTCAGAACTTTAAGCCACTTGCGAGACAATTTTGGGCGCCCTCGTACCTAACAGGTTATTTGTACGTAAACACGAATTTAGTAAGAATGATAAAATTAAAAGCATGTATGAGAAAATATAAGAATTATTTACGGTCTTGTGCCAAACAATCGGAAAGTTAGTGCGCGAAGAAAAGTTCTGAGTAACTGCGATTGTCTCGTCAAGATTAAGAACAACGTGCCACCAGCCGCCAGGTACGAAGACTGTTTCACCGGGACCTTGCAATATCTCAATCGGCAAACAATCCTGCGGCCATGTCGGCAACTTCGTACGTGGGTAAATAATGGAGAACCATGTGATTGCCTCGTCACGTTGTTTCCCGCCTTCTGTACCCGTTACCTTCAAAATTTCACGCGGGGTATGCGTCGGAAATAGGCACCAACGTTTATGACCGGAAATCAAGGCATTCCAGGCACTTGTGCCCAGTGGATCTATATGAATTCCTGTACCTTTTGCAAAAAATATTTTGATTACAATGTTTTTCAGGAATTGAACAAAATTGATTTTTAAAATAGTATACCGTACAGTATTAAAATAGTACAATATAAAAAAAATTAAGAGCAATGGAAACCAAAAGTTACTAGATTTCGGATATTACATATTTACTAATGAATAATGCATTCTGAACGAAAATTAGACCAGAGCGCCGTTCTTTGGATCGGAAAGAATGTATCACTGCTTTTTTTAGCTGAATTTTTCAATATTGAAGGAGAAATCCGTTGAGAAAAATTACATGGGGTCAGCGCGAGTGAAATTTTTTTGCGACGGATTTTGATGGCAATTCATTTATTATTAATTGGTAAATCCGCAATTTACGAAATCTGGGTGGTCACATGGTTTCCATCGCCCTTGAGTTAAAATACCAAAAAAGAAGATAATGAATATGGGATCTAACTTAACTCTGCTATTTTGTAAAATTTTCACAGTAATTATAACTACACGGAATAAGACTAAAATCTTGGTTTCTATTAAATTTAATCTCCTGAATGTATTTTCAAAATTTTGAATATTTCCAACTCTAATTATTGTTTTCATAATCTGATCCTTTTACTAATAACAAATTTTTTTTCTATCAAATGAAATAAATTACCAGATCTTGCTGGACCCATGACAAACCATCGGTATGGTGGTCTTCTATGTTCTCCAGCATGCTGGAAAAGATCGTCCCTAAAATATCTGGGGATCGTATAATCCTCCAACAATTTTTGTCTACGCGGATGTTCGCCAAAGGAACTGTCAAATATATAAAGTGGCGAGTCGTCCTCATTGTTAAGCATGTACTGTACATAGTACTTCATTTTCATTTTTACACTGTAACCTTCATTATCCTCGCCGCATTTGAATTTTTGATTCCTGTACTTCTTTGCTAGCCTCTGTTGAAATTTAAAAAATGAATTTCTATTTTATCATGAATTTATTTACATTACTAATAGATCACAAAACAATGCTTACCTCTATAGTCCACTTGTATTGGGCTTTCCAGTCAGTTTGAACACCTTGGATTATCACAGGTTTGTAAGGTTTCTCGTAACGTTCTATAAACTCGGCCGGAGAAACTTCGGACTCGACGATTCTGTCGATGTTGTCCTTGAAATCCCAGTAAGGCTTAAATTTTTTCACATAACCGTGCTGCGTCCACGCTACTTTGTCCGCAAGTTCTAGACATATTTTTCAATGTTTTATTCTTCATTTATTTTTGTAATTCGAAACGTCAATGAGTATTTGAACAAGCCGCAGACAAACATCGCTCGTCATCGTAAGCCGTACGAAGTGACATTGCAAGGTCAGCTGGGATAGTTGGATGGAATTAAAGCACGAAATATTTATTCGCAGAACAAAAATTCTCGAGGCTGACTAACGGATCTTCAGAGATGGAAATATTAATGGTGAAAAAAACGGAGCACACCCATATCGGATTACGGATCTGTCGAAGGAAACTTTTTTTAGGTTACATTACTCACCCGGTCTTGCTTTTCTTTTAACTTCCTTTATACGCTTTTTTGCACGATGATCGATTTTTATCTCGTCCGTCATGACTACCAATATTGCGTTTTATACAATTTATTTATTATTCTCTAATAAAATCTATACAAACGGTATTTACAATCTTATAATTCGGAAAAACATAAAAAACACGCTCCCCGCAGTGTGTGTAACTGTAACTGGAGAATTCACGTTGTTTCCAGCAGGTGTCAGGTTAGTCGGTATCCATGACCAACGAATTCATACTCAACAAGAAGCTCAGTTCTATAGGGCGAGATGGGACTGGGTTTTTTCGTTCCCCAAACGTCCGACCGACGGCGCTGCAATCGAAAACGTAGTAGTGTGCGTGCATTTCGGGGCGGTGCCGTGGTCTGGCTGAAGCGTAGAGTGGGGCGATCAGACACCGCCTAGCTCACTCCCCACTCTCCAGTGTGGAGTGTGGACGTTTAAGAAAATTCCTTTGAGTCAAGATCTGACATAAGCCAGATTGTTCAAACAATAATGATGTAGAAGCGTCTTCTTTTCTCAAGGAATAATTATTAGTAAAATATTATTTTCGAGTTTACATATATTTGACAACTGAAAACCCAAAATTGTTGAAGCCCGGTGATTAAAATTTTTTATGTGTACTGATAATAGAAAAAAAATCAACATAACCTCATCGTTTTAATAAATTTGTAAATATTGTTAGGAAGAAAAATTCATTTCGTTGCAATAAGTGGATAATTTCTAGTAAACTGCTTAGTATAAGTTAATCGAATTTGGCAGAAAGATCTTTATAATATTTAAACACCTTAAGGAAAAATGTCATAGTAACCATCACCGTTTTTCTGATATTCATAATTTATTATACTTTCGTTCTTGATGAACCTGCTTAACAGTACGTGTAATATTTAATTTATTATAATTTTTAAAGGATTTAGTGGAATAGAAGAAATGGAATTCGATTATCGGTGACAGGTCAAATTTTGAAGATTCTAATCACCGTTTCGAGTTATCTCCAGTACTCCTTGGAAGGAATTTTAAGACAATATGTAAATAATTGCTCTCTGTCTGAAAAATTTAAGGTTGTGAAAAATGAATGTGAAAAAAAATGTGAAAAATCTTCTTTATTGTTAAAATATTTTTAATAATTTTCACTGTTTTTCATAAGAATCAGATACCAAATTACTTATAAAATAAAAGCTTAAGAACTATATTTTTTGTTAACTCCACATAACCGAGAGATTGTGCAACTCTCTCATAGACAATAAACTGTAATTACATTGGCAAATGGGAGATGAATCGTCCTTGACGACAAAAATTGTCACTCATTTTCTCTTTTTTTAAGCTCGTTCGATGGATTGAGGAAAGTGTTAGAGCACATCCTGAGTTTGTAAAACATTGTCATGTTAAATTGTCTATTGTTTCAGGAAGTGATAAAAAGTCCCAAGATTCCTACGCCGCGTTAACACGAGTAAAAGAGAACGTAATTTAGTGTTCTCTCTTTTTTTCTCCTTATTCATTAGTACTGGTTACATTTGTTTGCTCTATCCAATTCATGTCGTGACGTCTTTCAAGCCGCGCTCGTGGGTTTTCAAAAATCCCATGAATTCCGTGAGAGCGATCGGTGGAGAATAATCGATCACTTTTCTGGGTACCCAACATGTATCCATCTACTCGTCTCCGTCGTCTTCTCGATTGCTCAATAAACCAATCCTTTTTCTGCTGTAAAATAAATATTTTTTCGATAATTATTTACTATCAGCCACAATCGTATCTCATTTTTCATATTGAACAAAAAATGTTTTTGGGCATTTTTTTGGAAAATGATGGCAGATTTTGTTCTGTTTTTCGTTTCATAATAACTGGTATATTTTTACAATGTTTTATATTTTTTTTATTACAAACTCTTTGAGGGTTACGTTTAGTCAGAATTTTCTCAGAACAACTCTTTAAATATTGGCGACCGTGATATCTGAAAAACGAGTGGATTGATGTACTTGAAATTGTGCATACTTTTCTTCTATGCCAGAAGGTAGTCCTTGATCGGAGGATTTTTTTTCGATGCGTACTTTTCATTATATCAAGGAAAATAAAATGATTTTCTTAAAGAAATGTGCACTTTTACTTTTGACCGGCGATCATTTTTTCAAAAATTGAAACTTTATCGAATAGATATGACTATACAAACACTTAATTTATTTGGTTTTTTTTTTATTTCTGATGTTCGGTGTTAAAGTTATAGTGGTCACCTTGGAAGGTCTTTTTCTGGACAGCGGCCCGTACAATAGTAAGAAATGTACCTTTTACTATGAAAAAAAAGCAGTTGGAAAGCTGCAATCGTTTTCCCACAAAAGAATTTGTAATTCGTAACCCCTCAATTACTTTATTGGTGCTAGTAACTTTTGTCCAGGAAATGGACGTACCTGGCCAAATTCTTTCCAGTTTTCACTACAGTGAACTTCGCTAATTATGTTGTAATTTCCAGAAGATCCTCGATTCCTGAGCGATATGAAGTCCCAAGGACCGATAATACCGCCACCATGAGATTTCATTGCTTGATAAATGATGTGACTATTGTGATCGATCTGTAAAATATAATAGGTTCTTAATAATCATTTTTTTCTATTATTCTTACAATTTTCGGTAAAATGGTCTGTCTATTTTCATTTGTGAATATAATTTGTTATTTTTGCCGATATTGTCTTTGTTTCTATAACGTGCATATTCCAAGTTTGTGTTTGTTCGACATTCTCGTAAAGGTAGTCAAAAAGTTAATATTTAATTCATATTTTATTGCTTACCGAACGAAAACTAATTATTAGTTTGAACATTAGTTTATTTATTGATTTTTTTACCCAGTTATATAGCGACTACTTTATTTATAATTATTCGAAGTATAATAATTTATTTAAATAAAAGATTTTCATTGAGAAGATGAGATGAAATTAAATTGACTTCTCCATTGATTCAAATAAAATCATTAATGTTCCATCACAATTGTGATTACCTTTACCTCAATTTTCATTATTTTTCCATGCTTCCAAATTATGAATGATACCATTGCTCGTTGTTTTCACTTCCGTCCGGTCCGGCAGGGTCAACAAGTTGTACGAGCGACCGATCAAGTCGATCAACTTCCCTTTGTACTCCTCGATCTGGAAATAGAATCAAAATCGAAAGAGAAATCTGTAGCGAAAAATCATGAGGATTCACCGCGTGTGACTTTTATTCTCCTTTTATTGTATTTAATATTGAAAAATAGAACTTGAAAAAACGGTGATAAATTTTTTTTGATCACAAGAATGGGGCTTCGATTCCCTTTTTGATAATAATTCCTTTATTATTAATTAAATATGTTTTTACGAAAATTTGAAACTTTTTGTTTCGATATTGATTCTAATATAATGAAAAGAATTAAAGTCTTCGCCTTTTTTACCAGTTGCACATGAAACTGCTGTTGTAACTGCTGCCTGGTGTGTTACGAACAATCACAATCCTCAAAGTTACTGAATTTCGTAGGACACGGATTTCTCTCTCGTAATTGAATAATTAACTATAAAAAAATAAAGTATATTTTTCACGACCCCAAGAATTGTCCTCTGGTCCAAATTTTCATGGCAATTCACGTATTAATTTAAAAAATAAATAAAATAATGGGTGCGTCTCCCGCGAGAAAACTGTCGCCCGATTTTTGTTAATTTTTTAATTAATCAATAAGTAAATTGTCATGAAATTTTGGACCAAAGGACAATTCTTGAGATCGAAAAAGATGTATATGTATACTCCAATTTTTCAAGCTTAATTATTCGATTTTGAGAGGGAAGTCCGAGGCTTCTTAACCTTGAGCCCTTTATTGGAGGCGTTGGCGTTGGAAAGACGGGCGCTGGAGGAGGTGACGTTATCTCGGCGCTCGTTGATGTTGTGACGGTCGAGGGCGGTCCGTAAACAATACATCATCCATTCATAAATGAAATCATTGAAATAACGTATGATCTTACATTGCTAAAAAACACATAGAATCCATTTGAAATTTGAATAAGACTTTTTACCTTGTCATAAAATCCACATTAGGCTACAGATCGCTCCATTTCGTATAAAGGAGTAATTTTACTGCCATAAAGGGTTGTTAACTTTCTCCTCTTTGTTGGGCTGCAACAAATCCTGGTCATTTGCATGCAAGCTTCTTGACGCTTCATGACTTCTTCCTTGAGTTTTCCCGATCAGGCTTCCAAGGGATGCTCTACGCCGTTTGACATCTGTATGTGGGTTTCAAAAATTCACATAAAAAGCCCAATCTACCAGATCACGATCGTATTTGTCAACAAAATAACATGTATAAATAATTCGAAGCACAATCCCAAACGTCAATCCCTATTCCAAACCCCGAACCCAATCGTCAATCCTTTTCCCAAACCTAATACCAATGCCAATCCTCAATCCCGAATCCCCAAATCAAACCCAAATCCAATCGCCAATCCTTATCCCAAACGCCAATCCCTATCCCAACCCCCGAACCCACATTCAATCGCCAATTCTTATTCCAAACCACGAGCCTAAATCCAATCGCCGATCCGAATCCCCGATCCCAAACGCCATCCCAATCCCCGAACCCAAATCCAGTCCGAACCCTGAACCCAAACGCCAATCTTTATCCCGAACCCTAATTGCCAATCCCCGAACCCAAACTTCAATCGCTATACCAACCCACGAACCCAAATCCAATCGCCAATTTTTATTCCAAACCCCGAACCTAAATCCAATCGCCAATCCTGATCCCGGACTCGAACGCCATCCCAATCCCCGAACCCAAATCCAATTGCCAATCCTTATCCTGAACCCAAACGCCATCCGAATCCCTGAACCCAAATTCTATCGCCAATCCAAACCCAATCCCCGAACCCAGATCCAACCGCCAATCCTTGTTCCGAACCCAGTCCCAAACCCCGAACCTAAATCCAATCACCAATTCTTATCCCGTACCCAAACGCCATCGCAATCCTTGAACCCAAATCCAATCGCCAATCCAAACCCAATCCCCGAACCCAAACCCTATCCGAAACACAATTTCCGAACCCGAACGGAATCTTTTGCAAATAATTTAAATTTATATTTAGCTAACTTATCGTGTTATGGAAATCTACTATTTACCACAATGCTATGGAAAAATGTAGCTTTTTTATTGAACTGTATCAAGTTTTTATTGTTCGACGAATAGGTGCTATTTTTGTGCTTTCGGAGTCTTCTATTTACAATTCTTGTGCTCCTTTTTTATGAAAGAATCGAGAAATAGTCTTCGACCAAAATCGCAAATTCCTTATAACAATAAACTTTTTCAAGTTTGTATTTTCCGATTAATATGTACTACTCTGTCTATTATTTTAGTTCATCAATTTAATATCATTTACGCCAGATGTGAATTTGACATTTTCGGATTCGACTTTTTTTGAATACCCTGAAGATAAAAAATAGCATCCATTCCGTTCAAACGACGTTTGACTTGCGTCAAGCAATTATATTACTCACCATTATGTTGAACCATCTTCTTTACGCAGGACCCTCTCGCGTGTCCGTTGACAGAGCCTCTACATCTCATCTAATAAGAATCTAATAAGAACATATAATATAATAACGGGATGTCCCACTCTCTGTTAATTGTAATCCACGAGGTGAGAGAATATGTCTCATGTATTTTCTATGAACTGGATTTTCTATGAACCTCAGCTTTCAGTGAGTGAAAACTCATAGTGAATGTAACCCTTTTAACTAAGCGTGGATTACAATCATTCGATGGAAACCACGGGAAGGTGGTGGGTATCTTCCATCAGGAGAGGAAGGAAGCAAGGACAGGAAAGGTGGGATTTCAGAAAAATATTTTTTTATTACAGTGGATACAATAAATGAGTACATACAATTATTTACGGCTGAACAATGCGCTAGAATGTACGAACACATTCCTAACGAGAAATGAGAAATTTTACGTTGATGAAATTAAGAACTGTGCACAACAATTTAAAAAATAAAAATTCAATATTTCGGAAAAGAATTACAGCCCTCAGTGATAGGAATGCCTTCATTACTCTTGATCTATCGACACTCATTAAGGTTGTTCTACCGATTGTGGGGATATCGGGGGCACATCCACTCTATTCATAAACATCACTACTCAGAATATCTCTAGTTTGAATAATAGTACATCAGTTCCTGAACTGACGTACATTAATAGATGTAAATTAATCAGTTGATTAAAAGTACTGATTAACGTCTCTGCTCTCAAGGGGTTACATTTAGTCGTCGGCCTAAAAAAGGGCGATCTTTTGTGAATTTTATTTTTTGGGCAAAAGATTGTAGGTTCCGTTTATACTAGAAAAATTATAAAATATGGTGAACAATATACCCTTTACTATGGAAAAGAAACAGTTCGAAAACTGCAAACATCTCTCCCGGCAAACATCTCTAATGTGAAAAGCTTCTCCACAGTTTCATATTTGGTTGAGGAAAATAGGCACATCGATGAGAGCATGTTTCGTAATTTTATTCTTCATGAAGCATCAGTGTTTTGTGTGACTAGGGATGAAACAAAACGATTTCAGATCAGAGTGAAAATTGGTCATATAATTTGCATTAACCCTTCGTGTGTACACTATATTTTTAAGTGCACGGTGTGTACACTGGGTCTTTTAGGGAATAGTCCGATTTTCAAGCTTTTCTAGACTTGCAGAAAATCTAAAAAAATTCTGGGTTACTTCTTGAAGTGTCTACTCTACTGCCCAGAAGTTGTCAGAGTCAAAAGTTTAAAACTGTTGTTAATAAAAATTGCAAAATGAGCGAAAAAAACGAAATTGGTTTAGCTTTATTTTTTGATGTAGCCGTGTATGAATTGGGATAGTTTGTATATTGGAAAGAACATTGATTTAGAAACCGTTTCTCGACAATAGTCTGCAATTGGGAAAAAATATTTAATTGTATAGTTTTTGAAAAAATTGTTACTATTTTTTTGCATTTATCAGTTTGATCAGGTTCTCATTTTTCGAACAACAGATGATGAGTAATTATGCGCGTTTTAAGAGACTTATTTTGAAATTGTACTGTTTTGTTTTTAAAAAAACCGTGCAGTTGTGTAAAAAGTAAAAAAAATGTTCCATGGGAAAAAAAATTTGGCAACGCGTTTTCGTTTATCTGCCCATTTTCTTGAACTAAATATGAAGAAGAGAACAAGCTTTTCATGGTACAGATATTTTTTGAACGAGTGCAGAGAATTTTCAAGAGTACTGGCATTTTTAAGGGCAATGGCAGTTACGTTACCACCCAGATTTCGTAAATTACCCCCTCATAGTTTTTCTCGACGGATTTCTCCCTTAACGTTGAAAAATTCAGCTGAAAAAATCAGTGAAACATTCATTTCAATCCTGAAAACGGCGTTCTGGTCCAATTTTTTATGACAATTAATTTATTAATTGATAAATTCGTAATTTACGAAATCTGGGTGGTCACGTGACTGCCATTGCTGGTTTTCGTCGCAACGTCACATTCTCAAAATTCAAATAGATCCTACATGAAATTTTTTTGTAATACAATGAACAAAGAAAAACGTAGAGATACAATGAAAAACGTAGAAATTGTTTTTATTACATTTTTCTAAAAACCTAATTGAAGTTACTTAGATACTGTATAGAAATGTATGAAAATTCCAGCAGGCTTCACCGACTGAGAAATCGAGGTAATGGTTGTTTCATATCGTGATATCTAACACGGGCTCTTATGAGAAGTAACGAAAAATAGCGAAACTTAAGAATAAATATTCCGATTTTTGAACCGGCAAAGGCTCTTGAAATTGGACACGCATGTACATATGACATCGAAGAACGTTTTTGCGAACTTTTAATGAAATCTGATGAAAACGCTGTGTCGGTAGAACAATCGTAATGGGCGAAGCGAATTGTGAAGAGCAGAAAAACGTTTCCTGTAAATTTTACACATTTTTGTAAATAGAAATAAATAGAAATACACACCGAGGCCTTGAAGTTCAATCGCTGATACATAAGTAGTCGAAGTTACTGCATGCACGGATAAATGGAAGACTGAATTAGTTACCATGAAGCTGGGAATTGGAAAAGTTGATATTACTAAAAATAATTGCGATTATGTCTTTCAGCTCCTCAAAATTCACACATTAACATATTTACATCTATTTACACGCTGGAGTGTGATTATGTGCACCGTTCGAATTCGAAGATCGACTTCTCCGCAGTTTCCGTTCTATCGAGTGTTCGTGCTTTGTGGTCAAACCCCATCTAAAGGTACTAGGCGTAGCTGCCCGGATGACCACAAAACACAAAAATTCGATAGAACGGACACTCCGGAGAAGTCGATCTTCGAATTCGAACGGTGCACAAAATCACACTCCTGGAACAAGCGGGTGCACTGCCTACTGGTTCGTGAATTTCCGCAATTTGGGATTCATTTTCCCTGAAGGTTGCATCCCCCGTTTCAACTTTACACTGTCCCGCAAGCGTCGCGATTCCCACTTCAAATAGTAGAACGTATTAACCCGGACAAAGTACTCGAGCACGTAATCGCGATGTTCCTGACACAAATCGTTTCTAGTCCAAAAATCCCCGTGACTACTCGCCACAGCATTGCTGATATGAGCCAGTAGTCGTTTCGATACGTTGTCCAGATGCCAAATTTTGAAAAACAGAGGTCGAAATGCCTCGTACGCGGTGAGAAACACGGCATGGAATTCATCGGTGGGAGCGCGAAGAGAGCCGAGCTCATGATTCGCGAAGTTTTTAAACGCGCGGTAATAAATTAAAACTTCGCTAGTCTGTTCGAGAGTTTGATCTTGACGAGTAAACGCGATATTGCACGCATCGCAACCGAATTTCTTATAGCAACTTAACGCGAAAAACCCGGCGACGTACCGAATTGAACATTCTTCGAGAGTATCTGAGCCAATGATGTACGGAGTGATGTCAGAAACTTCACCATCTGCGACGCCCGGCTCATCGATGTCGGTCGAGCTCTCGGGTGCAGTTGACGTCTTCTTGGATGTGCCTGAAGATGATGGTTCACCTGTCGAGGAATGGGTAGGTGGAATCAGCAGTTCTGCGTCATCATCCTGGCAATTCGACGACGGTGGCTTCATCAAGTAAATCGTCATATTAGTCTGCAGGTTCTTTCGAAACACCATCGCAGATGGATTATCGTTATGACCACCTCGATTCCTAATCACGGCAAACAAATTTTCAAGGGGGTCTTGATTTAGCCGACTTGTTATCAAGAACGGCGTTCCTTCGCTGTCCAATTCGGCCCAAAGTCCTAACACGGCACAAATGGTGATTTTAATCCCTTCGAAACACGGTGGGTTAGGGCGTCCGTCTAATTTCAATGTGTCGAGCCACGCGAGGCAATCTTCTAAATATTCGCGAACTTGCGGTTGTGATCTGGACAACGGGCGACGCAAGGGATTCCGATCAGCTGGCGAGTAACTATTTAAGCAGTCAAACAGACTGTTCAGGCGCTCGATGATGTTCGCAGTGCCCAAACCATCTGGATGATGGAGCTCGCCGATTACGCTGGCGGTTCTAGCAGCTGCTGATACGGAATGGCTCAAAACTTGCATCGCGCGCTTAACCGACATTCTTTCTAAGTTATTCGGATCAATATGACGACGGGTTAATTTCGGAACGGCTCTACACGCGTTTTTCTCGTCTAATTCGAATAATTCGCGAATAACTCCCCACGAAGCGCGGTCTTCCCCAGCTACAAAGTCATATTTCATCAAATTATTCCGGAAATTTTTGAATAGATGCGGCACGTCGAAAGTGAACCATATTTTACGCTCGTTAAACATCACGTACGGCGTTGAAGAGGAAACACCCAAAGACTTCAGAGCGCCGCGATTGTTCGCTCCTTGGTCGCACACCATGTGTCTAACTTTAAGTCCCGTAGAATGGACTGACTCCAAAACGTTTCTAATAATTACAGCTAAATCTGCGCTTTTCACGCTGCCCCGAGACAGATAATAACAAAATGGTTGTTTCCAACGATGCGAAAGGCCACGGACCATGAATACAATAGCGTGAGTAGCGAGTTCGGGAGATCGGCCCAATTCTCCCAAATCCTGCAAACCTTCGATGAGATCAGATTTTGAATTGAATTGCCCCATTGGCTTTATGGTCATTTCGTCGAACATTAAGACGCACTCTTTTTCCTTGTTCGACATTGTTTGAACTTTTCGACGGAGGGTCTCAGAAATACCTGTGCAGCCCGGCTTCAAATCTAAACAATTGTTCCATTCTCTTATAAGTGTGAAGCAAGGCAAAGCAAATTGCTTGTTGTCTCGCAATTCACGATAAGCGTTCGGGGACTTGTAATAAAGTGACAAAGCAAATTGCTTCTCGTCTTCTGTCCATTCACATTTATCAATATGTCGAACCTGCATGTCTATAAAAGCCTGCTGGCTTGCGTTTAGACGAGATACAGATTCAGACAACTTACAGGCACGGGCTACCTTCGCAATTAATTTTCTTTTTCTTTCAATGACTCGACTTGCATTTCTAAGTTTTTGTCGCAAATTCTTGACAGTATCTCGCAATCGCTGCTCGGTCTTCGGGACGTTCCTCGTTCGTTGACGCGACGGTCTGTTTGTAATCGCGGACGCGAAGGGTATTGTCGGAACCGATTCATTAATCGCGTGACTCGAATGATCAGAAATTCCTGTGGACGTAGAAGGTATCGGACCGACCTCCTGTCTATTCGCGACATTCGAAATTACGGACGGTTCTAAACGCGTGCTGGGTTGCTCCGAATGAGCAATAGGCACTGCACCTGCTTTCACAACACGTCTGCCTTGTCGGCCATGCGACAGAAAATCTGCAGGCGAGAAATGTACCGAGCACACTCGAGCATTTTCCGCAAACGAGGAAGGAAGCTGCGCTGGATTCTTCTTACATATCGAGATCCAAGAGGCGCAACTGCAGGAAAAAAAGGGGAAAACACGGTAATAGAATATGAAGGTACATTATGATGAATTGAAATGTGAAGCCGTGACACGATCAAAGCTCAAAATCACAAAAAATAGATATGCAGAGTTAGAAAAGAAACAAAACTATTATTTGCTAGCAGGTTGCAGTGGCTCGGCCGCTTCGCGGCCTCGCTACAATTATTAATTACAAAGTTATTAGTCAAAATTTGTCATGAAAACATGTGACAGCAGAACTTTCAATCCA